>JANHFS010246573.1:0-15674 GCA_032467975.1 Trimeresurus albolabris
AGGAGATCAAATACTTATTTCACTCATTAAAACGCAAATCAATTAACAACTTTTTTGAAATGCGTTTTTCTGGATTTTTTTATTGTTGTCATTCTGTCTCTCACTGTTAAAAAAAACCTACCATTCAAATTATAGACTGATCATTTCTTTGTCAGTAGGCAAACATACAAAATCAGCAGAGGATCAAATAATTTTTCCCCCTCACTGTAACAATTAAAGAGATGTATTGGGCAATATGACTTGAACTGTCAGAGAGGAGAGGAGGATATTCATTCTTTTAATTGCTTCTTTCCCGCTTTTTCTTCAGAGCTAGCTTTCACTTTGAACCTACCTAAATGATTCTGTTCCATAAAGATTATATTAGAAAACTTAATGGCTCTGGTTTTTTTCTTAGTTGGGCTTTTCACTGGAAGTTGACAGCTTTTATTCCAAAATATTATGGACTTTGATTTTATAGTTTCTGGTAAAGATGTGCAAACTATTTCACTTTTAAATGTATGGCAAATTGATTTTTATAAAATATCATATTTTAAAGGTGGAATTGCTCATTATAGAGCAAAGCAGATAGAAGTGCTATTTCAAACTTTTGGGAAGTATTTCAAACTGGAAGGACAGCAGGCCAAAATGTTTCCAGAACATTTGAAATAATTACTTTGTACTTAAAACAGGACTTTGTACTCAGAGCAGGTATTCTGTGAAACTTTGCACTCAAAATACAATAAAACATTTTGTATATCCCGTCCCTATCCTCATCTGGATAGTGAAATTATAATAAGGAGATATATGGCCCTAGCCTCTGGAATAATCTCCTATCAGAGATGAGATCCACCCCCACACTCCTGGCCTTCCAGAAGAGCCTAAAACTTGGTTCTGTTGCTTGGCCTGCTACATTGAGGGTGGCTAATGGGGTAGAGAAGATTCTCATCCCCAGGTTGTCCATCATTGTGGTTCTTAACTTTTAATATTTTATTCTAATTTTGTTTTTAGCATCTTTTATTTTTTATTATATTATAAGCCACCTAGAATCAATGTAATAGTCAGATGAGTGGCATAGAAATGTAATAAATAAATATTTCTTTAAAATGAGGTTACTTGCACATACTTAATATATAGAGAGAGCTACAGATTAAAAGTATTGCAGAATTTAGGCCTATTAATTTATCACCATACCAAATAGATTTATAATGAATAAATTGACAAGAACACACAATTTTTTAAAAAGCCTATACATTTGATATTTCTTTTGCTTAAATATGAATACTTAAAAATTCAAAATGACTTCTTACAAGCAAATATATACACAGCAATATACTATCAGTATTTTTAACTGTAGGTTTTTAAAATAATTTTTAAAAAGTAAACAATACATTTTAAAATTAATGTTACTTACTTTTAAATAAGTAGCAGCTTCTTGGATGGAAAGACCCTTCTTTACAGAATTTCCACATTCATGATCACCTGGGAAAAATACATTTTTATTTACTGTATTTTATATATATATAATACACAGAGAGAGAGAGAGGGAGGGAGGGACAGAGGGAGCACTTTATATTACATATAGGTATGTAGGAACAAAATCTATCTTATAAAAATGAAAAATGGTATTCCATCTAATCGTGACAGAATGGGTAGGGCAACTTAGCAGAGCACATTTAGGCTACATGTTGGAATTGATGAGAGAGTAATTGGGAAAATCATATTGCATATATCTATATCTGTTTACAAATTCTACCTGCAGTGCATAAAATTTGAATGTAGTTCTGTAATACTGTATTGTTCATAATCTATTAGGATATTAATATAAAAGCATGCTAATCTGGTTATAAAAGCAAAGGGAAACTTAATTCTCTCAAAATATCTAAGAGATGTACTTTTAACTATTCTAATTGAATAATAAAACATGTTGTCAAGCCCCCAGCAATCATCCAAGATCAAAGAAGCAAAGGCTATCCAAATTTGTTTAAGGTAAAATTTCTTCAAATTATTTGAAATGTTTCTTTCCAGATTTCTTTCCACCTGAGCTGTCCTAAAAGTACTTTTTTAAAATGGATGATAAGAGAATCTCCATAGACATTCCACTTGGGCTATGTTGCATTTATGAGATAACTGCAATCTGACTTGTATCTGCTATCTCAATTATTTATGTATATTCTCTTTCATTCTTTTACCAATCTTCCACAATCTCTCACTCAAAAGAAGATAACTATAATCATTTTTCATCTACAGGTTAGTCAATTACTATGATATAAATGCTTTCAGTTAATTAAAAAAAAACAAGGTAACACATTTTTTTAAAAAATGGGATTCATGTCTGTAGAACCAGCAACTTCAAAAAAAAATACTGAAAAAAGTATTTCTTTAAAAAGAAAAATAAATAATAAACTAAATAATATATAAATAAACTAAATAATAATAAATGAACTAAATAGGGGCTGTTGGTTTAATCTCTGGGCTTCATAAATAGGTTGCAAATGTTTCATCTCCATTCAGGGGGACAATCTTCAGTGCAGTTTGAATTGTGTTCAGTTTGTTTGGAATGTTGCTTCTGGTATTTCAGTTGAAGCAGCTCTCTCGCTATCAGTGGTTGGTAGGCGGAGTCAATGTCAATGTGTCTGTTCACTGATTGGTTCGTGGAGAACCAGGCCTTGAGGAATTCTCTTTCTCTCCTTGACTTTGCTTGCGTTACTGTGGTCCCGGTTAGATCGAACTTATGTTCTTCCGAGTCCTCGTGAACAGAGATGAGGGACAATGGGTCGTATCTTTTGATAGCTAGGGAGTGCACATGCAGTTTGGTAAATAGCATTTTTCCTGTTTGGCCCACATAGTTCTTTTCACAGTAGTTGCACTGGACTTGGTATATGATGCCTGATCTTTGATTTCTTTCTGTTGGCTCCTTAGGTTTTGATAGCGTCCATCTGAGAGTTACAACTGGTTTGAAGGCTACTGTGAGGTCATGTTGGTGTAGTAGTCTTGCTGTTATCTCTGAAATGTTCTGTATGTAAGGAATTGTGATTCGTTTGGTTGTTGCTGTTCCTGTTGTAGTTGTTTTGTTGTTTGGGACATTTGTGTTGTTTGTGTCTAGGGATCGCCAGATGAAGTTTCGTGGATATCCGTTTCTCTCAAAGACTCTGTATAAGTGTTTCTGTTCTGCTGATCTGGCTTCTGTGATGTTACAATGGGATTCTGTTCTTCTGAAAAGTGTTCTGACACAGCTTTGTTTGTATCATTTGGGTGGTTGCTGTGGAAGTTGATGATTTGGTCTGTGTGTGTTGTCTTTCTGTATACAGATGTTAGAAATTGGTGGTTCTGGTTACAAGGATGTCCAGGAATGGCAGTTCATTGTTGTTCTGTTTCTATCATGAATCGGATGTCATTGAAGATGTTGTTTGAACACAATTCAAACCGCACTGAAGATGTCCCCTCGAACAGACATGAAACATTTGCAACCTAATTACCAAGCCCAGAGATCAAACCAATAGCCCAGCTATCAACCCGAGCTACTAGTATTCAAACAAATCTTATAAACTAAATAATATTACATTCACAAGATAAGTTACTCTTCCTCAAAATCAGCGGTATTAAGTCTTTAAAAGGATTGATAAGTGGTTGTAATAAAAAGAGTGTTTTACTGAGCTTTCTATAGTCGTCTCCATCCAACATGTACACCTTATTCTTTAATTTAATTTTCATTTAAATTATATTTTCACAATATAATTAACAAAAATGTGTCTTGTATTACATCAAAAATTTAGTAAGAAATTTGACTATTGAAGATAGTATAACAAAAAATGGAGCTGGAGATCACTGCAAAGAATGAATTGCTGGCAAACTGATGGGCTCTTTGAACCTCTGGAAAGAGAGGACCGACAAAGAGAGGATGGGAATCAGCATAAGTACTCCAGACAGTTGCTCCTCATGAGGAGACAATAAGACAGTGGGTTCTGAGCCCTGGGAGAGGAGAGAATAGCCATCTTACTCAAACTGCAGTCAGTGACTTTAAAATGACACTGAGTTCATATACTTTCTTTTCTAATAACATACAGATATTGTTTATAATTACTTTTCAGCTATTAGAAAACGTTAAACTGACAAGTCTAACAACCAAACCTGCCTTCAATCTTATATGAAAACGTTAACTACACTTGGTAGTAAGAACATAAAAAATGCGAAACAAACAGCAAAAAGTCAATTAAGACTAATGTTAAAAAGTTATATATGGATTAAGGACCCACATAAGTTTGAAATTAAGATTTTGGAATTAATTATAAGGAATCCTTCCCATGGGAAAATCAGCTTGTTTTGAATTTATTCTAAGGCATAAAAGAAATAATCATTTTTTTAAAAAATGAACACTAGAAAAAAAGATTTTAATTAAAGGAGAAAAATACATAAATATAATTAAAAGCTACAGAATGATACAAAATGTGGAAACAATGGAAATATTAGAAGATACTTTTGAAAAAATAGAATTAGAAGTTAATATCAATAAATAGTGTGATGTTTGCTTCTCTGGATAGATTAGCTCCAAAAATGTTTTGGAAGAAAAGGAACAAGTTTATCTGTCAAGACTGAGAGTGTTGACATTGAATGTGGTTCTACAAGTGACGAGCTACAAGAATAACAAGGAAAATTATGTTTAAAAATCAAAAGAGAATTACAAATAATAAGTCTGGATAATTCTTTTATATTGGATTTATGAAAGGTTTGTTAAAGCTTGAATTAATCTCGTGAGAAGGGGTAAAAAAGAAATCAGGTTCTATGACATTATTTGAATGGACTAAACATTAAGATTGTTAGAAGTAAAAAAAAGTAATACTAAATTGGTTTATTTGATCAAGATTAAAATAGATATATCGTTATTTCTGGCAACTCTTAATGGACTTTTGCTGACTCCAGGTCTGAAATGTGATGGGAGATAGGATGAAGAGATCATTAGTTGTCAATTAAGAGGAGGTGAAGTTATTAAAATTGTTTATACTTTTTTCTATTCTTTTCTGTTTTGACTTTTTACTTTCTATTCTTTCTTTAGCTTGTATTGTTACTATTGCAATTATTTTTAATAAAATTATTTTTAAAAAAGGTAAGAAATTCATATTGTTTAGTCTCATATTTTGTTCCTGAAAGTATCAAAATACTTTACATTTGAATGCTTTTAATTAAACTATGTATTAATTTTAAAGACTTACCTGCCATTTGAGCCAACTTTTCATGAAGTCTATATAAACAGTTCATGAGAACTGGTTTGTCTACCTAAAAAATTAAAAAAATGAATTAACATGTTTCGTTCTGAAATCATTCATAATTCTATGACTATTTATATCCAAAAATGGTATTTTTCAACTAGGATTTTTATAGCATATGATGGGTGAGCAATTCACCAAGGCCTTTAATGATGTATGAGAATTCTCGCTACGTAACACTTGCCATCTTTTATTTTTATCTTTTATTGATTTTAATTTCTTTGCTGTGAGACACCCAGAATAAAAGTTAAATAAATATATAATCTTCATGTGTTCTATATTGCAGCAGACTGCTAAAGAGATGTACCTTAATTTCTGAAATACAGAATTTTCATAAATTCCAGATAAAATGACTTAAGTGATGTTATGATGTGCATTCTCTGTTATTAGAGAGACATATCAACTTCTGTAGGCTTCTTCACAATCACTAATAATTTCAAAAAATATAAATCCCTTATAAGTGATATGTCATACAACCAGCAAAATTTGTAGGGTACATTTACTTAATTTTAAAGTCAATAATCCATGTAATTTAAATAAGAGTTGTAATAAAGCTTACCAAAGTTATTAATTCATACTTACTTTTGGTTCCCCAATGGTTGGATTATCATCTATAAATGAAAAACAATTGATATACTAAATATGCCAATTATTGTAATTATATTACAGAAGTATTCAACTAGCTCCTAATGCATCATCACATTTTGCAGCAGAATGAAAGAATTCAGAACAGGTCGATGTCTTAATGATATCCAGCATCTCTGTAGTATATCTTGGTAATCTCCATTATGTAGTCCTTATTTAAATAACAAAATATGTATTGCTAGTAAATAAAAGTTCTCATACAAGTCAAAATTTTTAAAAGCATGCAAAATATAACCACGTATAGAGTTGCACAGATATAATTCTCAAGGACAATACAAATTCTCACTCTTGATGTCTAAATTAATAAATTAGTAACAGTTGTACTTGATTATTCTAATGTAGACAAATTTAGAAAGTGAACATAAAATGCAATTATCAGATATTATAACAAGTTAGGCTTCTTCTGTTGAGCTTTGTATGCAAGTTGTCTATTTGGCAAAATCATAATGTCTACAATTTGAACTAAAAATGTTAAACTATTAACATATATTTAAAATCACCTTAAAAACATACTTGACTGTTGGTGATTTCATAAACATACCTGTTCTATTTTCTTGGCAACAGCACTGTTATTGCCTTCTTCCAAAATATTTTTGTTTTCTCAGTCTAGCCTACAGTTAAACATCTTATTTAGTATTTATTATGCACTTTTACCAAGACTCAGTACAAATCAAAAAGAGAACACAATAATTATGTTTCCCAATTAAATTATTTATATCAGCTAATCAATAAAACCAACACTTTCAACAAAAACAAGTGAAACACCACCACACATATTTTAAAAATGTCCTGTAATACTCCATCACACAAAATAAACATTTATGTGAAAACTACCAATTGTCATGATAAAACAATGAAATAACCAAGCCTCACATTACTAGCCAAATAAAAAATATTTAAAGCATTTATAAAGGCCACCAGATACTTATTGTATTAAAGGAAAGAAGTCAACTTAGTATTAATGGGGTAAGTTCCTGAAATCCTGGAGTCTGTGATCTTGGAAAGGGGAAAAGAAAACTTTGCCCAATAAAATATAAAATAAAGCAGGATTATAGGGAGAAGTGCAATTAAAGTCTTGTCCCAGTGTCTGAATGGGAAGGAACAGGCTCAGATTAAATCCCTGCCACACTGACTTAGCTCTCCCAATGCTCGCAGTCTTTCATCTCTGGTCCTGAACTATTCTAGAATTGGGACTCTATTTGACGAACTTCCTGGACTCTAGGAAGGCCTTGTAAAAGTACATCTTTTCTATCAATTATGCTCATTTTGGCACTAAGGGTTTCCTCATGGTCACTCATGTCTTGATCAACTCATTGTTGGGTTACTGCAATATCCTATAAGTGGGACTGCCTTTGAAAACCATTCAAAAGAGACAAACAGTAAAAATATTGCAGCATTAGCAGTCCCACTGCAGGTAGCCCTCGCTTACTATAACAGTAGTAACAGGGACATTACAACCAGTCCTTGAACTAGCAGCTGTTGCAGCATCCCATGGTCATGTGTTCACCTTTTGCAACTTTCACAGCTGGCTTCTGACAAAGTCAGTGAGAAAGCTAGGGGGAAGTCACAAGTTGTAGTCACAAGACATCACACTTAATGACCATGGTGATTTGCTTAACAATCGCTGATGGAATTGATGTAAGTCAGCCCTGGTCAAGTGACTTTTCCTTTACAACCCTGTCACTTAGTGATTGAATTGGTGCTCCTAAATGTCATCAATAAATGAAGACTACTTATATGTCAATATCACTGCTATATGCATTACAGTGGTTACCATTTGACTTCAGGATGCTGGTTATAATGTATAAAGCTTTACACGGCATAAGGCTGAGCTACTGAATGACTTACTATGGCTCACAGCACTACCCATCCTATATATTCAAATAAGATTGGCCTGTTTTGGGTCCCATCACTGACGAAATGTCATCTATTGGAATCCAGGAAAAGGCCTTCCCTGATGCTGCACCTACTCTTTAAAATAAAATCTCTCTGGAGATTAGCATACTGCTCACATTACCTAACTGCAAATGTCTATTTTTTAAAAAAGCATGACTTTCCCTCTAGGCCCTGGGGATGCAGGAATAGATAACTTGAGAGGGTTAAGAATATGTATGTTCAGTTGAATGGTTTTGTTCAGTTGAATGGTTATTTTTTTAATGTCAGCTGATTATTAAGACCTCAATTAAAAGAAACTGGGCAATCCAGGAGTTTTGGAGACAAATTGAGGACACAGCGAAGGATGAGAAAGAGTTGAAAGACAACAATCTCTATATTTTCCATATTTAAGAAAGAGCACCAAGCTGAAATAGTCCATCATGGTTGACCATAATGGAACAGCATTACAGTCTCACTGTAACAGTGACTGAAAATCCTTATCATGAATCAGGACAATCAAAACAAGAGTATAAAAAATAATTGAAATAACAACCAAGACTGATATTTGGAATGTCCGATTTAATCCTCCATCCAGTACTGCAAAAAATAAAAATGGGAAGACAAAGGAAAACTAATCAAGTGCTTAGGCAATTGTTTCCAAGGAACTAGGCATCAATATCTGATGCTTAATGGAATGAAATCCAAAAGGATTAGGGCCATTGTAAGGTGTTTGCTCTCAGCTACCAGAACTTCATTAAGAACTTGAAAAACCCTTTCAGTTAAATGACTTGCTCCAACCCATGACTAACAAGACAGAAGAAGGCCACTGGAAAATAAATAAGAAATCAATTGTGAAGGGCAACTACCTTAAGAGCTCTGAATAAAATGGGGGAAGAGCACAATTAAGTTATAGAGGGATCCAGGAACATTTCTTTCAAGAAATCATGAAAAAGAATGAGATTAAACTGCCAGTAGATAAAGAACAATTCACCAGACAGGAAGATAATATAAGAAAAGAGATAAGAGATAAGAAATTAAGAGAAAGGAAAGGGGAGGGGAGAAAGGAGGTGGTGATATGGGGATATCTCATTTTGAAACAGAAACAAATTCAAATGCAGACCGAAGAAAAGAAGTGCAACAGAGGAGATCTCATGGAGGAAAGTAATAAATATCCCTTACTGCATTAGACTTTTTTTTCATGTTCTCAATTGACACAATGGAACTAGAAGACAGATTCAATTACAGTTCTAAAATCTCATTTATTAAGCCAAATACTTTGGACAGACAATTATAGATTAAGAGAAGATATATGTAATAATTTAAAATGAGTGCACATAGCAATGCAAAATCCAAATATAATTTCATCTCTGTAAATAATTATGCACCTGAAGACTCAAACAGAAATTAAAAACTGTGGTTTAAACTTTTAAGTCATCTTTCTACTATGCTAATCATAAATTTTAAAAAATGAAGCAACATGTTTCCCTTATCAGGAAGCAACATTTAAAAATTTGAAATAATAAAGCAAAGCACATGAAAAAAAACAAAGGTAAACTAATATTTCCAAAACCAAGAATTATACCATTAATACTCAATTGTAAGAATTCACTTGAAAATGCTATTTTGTCTTGAGTTGGGAAAAGGAAAAGGCTGCATAAAGTTCCTTTTTCGCGCAGATATACTGAAATCAACCGTGCTTTATCAAAAATATATTAGTACTGCTTTAAGTTAACTAGTTCATTTTGCTCAAGAACTTCAATTGTTAAAATCTCTTAAAGTAAAATCAAACATAGGCTTGTTTTAAAAAATTGTCTCTCCTCAACTTCCAGTACTCCATGCAATAAAATCACTAGTGATCAAAATTGATGTGAAAATGCACTTCAAAGAATATAGTCAGAGGAATAAGTGCTAAACTTATTAGCTTCTAGATCAGTGATGGCGAACCTTTTAGAGACCAAGTGCCCAAACTGCAATCCAAAACCCACTTATACATCATCGGGTGCCGGGTGGGTATGGCCCATTAGCTGGGCGTGGCCCATTGGTGGGCGTGGCTGCAGTGGTTATGACAGACTGGGTGGGACTAAAAAGTTCAATCAATCAATTCCAACTTTGCAAGATCTTTTTTTTTTCCTGCGAGTTGAAATTGACTGATTGATTGAACCTTTTTTTTTTTTGTACACGGCGGTGGAGGCCTAAAGCGAAAAGGTTTTATAAAACCCAGCTGAAGGCCTAGGACTGCACGTGGACGGCACGTGTGTCCACAGAGAGGGCTCTGAGTGCCACCTCTGGCACCCATGCCATAGGTTCGCCACCACTGTTCTAGATCATTTAATGCAGGCATGTCAAGCTGCTGGCCAGTGGGCCTGATGCATCACTACGAAACCATGCCCACGTGTGACGTCTGGAGTTTGACAGGCCTGATTTAATGCATTAAAAACTACTACATAAAATGTAAACATGTATACTATATAATTCTTTCATACATTTATAAATTAAAATATTTCATTTGAAAATCTTATGAATAAAACAGCTTTCTAAATGACATTAACCAATATCATATTTTGAGTGTCAAACACAATCCAAAGATGTAGCCAAATAAATTAACTTACAAGCAGCCCTTCATCAACATTAAATATATATATACTTTAAAAGTCAACATCAGTATAATATATAACTTGAGTACAATTAGGCTTCCCAATTAAAATTTAGCACTTATTTACTCAAATGTCACATTGCTCTTCATCCTAATACTTACTCTCAATTCTCATATTCTCAGCTACTCCAGAACCTCTCATTCTCAGGTAAGTGAATCCCAACACCAGAAAGAACAAACATGCAGCAGTCAAGAGGAACATCGACAAATAATGAGCACTGAAACTTCCTGTGGTGGATATTTCTTCTCTCTTAAACTGCTGCAACAGATCCTCTTCAGGTTCTGAAACCTTTGGGTTGTAAGAATTTTTCAAATATGTATGATTGGAACCTGTGTGATTGGAGTGATTAATTCTAGTGGATGCTGAGGTGGTAGCACCTGAAGCCAGACTGCTGGTAGCACTGTAAATGCTTGGTTCAATATTATAGCCACCAATTGCATCAGAGAGAATATGATTGTTGGCTGGTTTCCTACTACTGCTTAAGGAGTCAGTTATTTTGCTATGGTCTATGTCAGGTAACAGTGGCGGCAATAACAGCTGATTGGTTTTCTTAAAAGAACTGCCACGGTAACGGGGAGCAATTGGATTCGAGTCCAGATAATCGCCATCTCCTCCGGCTGTTAGTGTTTCTTTCTCCTCCTCATCCTCTCGCCTGTCCGCTCTTTCGGTGTTTTTACTACCGCCGGCAGCCCTGACATTCCCCGCAAAGCTACTGCCAACCGCAGAGCCTTGCCCTTGACCCGCCTCCAGCAAGCCGTCGCCGGCTGCAATACCTTTGCGAGCGGAGAAGGGGCTGACCGATTTACAAAGATTCTTCCTGCAGACATAGTGGCGAGTAAAGGATTCCTCTGTTAGCCCCAGCTGGGTAGCGACCTCGTCTTCTTCCTCCGAGTCCGAATACTTTCCCTTCATATTTGCGCTGCCAGAGGCGAGCAGCCTGTTCCCGTTCACTGCTCGGGTCTTGCATCGCTCCCGCCTGGGCTCGGTCTCCTCTTTCTCTTTCTGGGCGTCTTCCTCATCGCCGGTCGCTCTCCCGCCCTCTGTCTGCTTCCAAGCCTCTGCCGTGACCGTAGCCCGTCTAGTCGTCGCTCCCCACCAGGCATTGGGCTTCCTACGGGCCGGCGACTCTGCCAAGGCACTATGATTGAGGCAGGCGGCGCCAGACGCGCCTGCAGGCCTCGGGTCCCGACGTGAGGTTGAACCCCGCTCCCTCCGGCTGGCAGTGGCGCCAGCCTGGCCCCTGGGACTGGCTTCCACATCTGATTCGTCAGAACTGAAGCCCAGCAGGACTTTGCCACCGCTGCCACCGAAGGGAGTTGCACGGGCCCGGACGCCACCCCCGCCAATTACTCCGGACAAAGACAAGAGTTCGGGGCTGCCCAACCGAGCTCCCAAGCCGTTGTCGCCGCCTGCACCCGGTGTATTGTTATTACTGTTCCGGGTCTTGTTGGCTACAACGCTGTGGGCCCCGGACGTCCGCTCTTCCTCTCGCAGCTTCTTTAGCTTTTTAATGTAGACTGGCCTGGTGCTTTCCGTCACCGGTCCCGGCGAGAAACCTAATCGCTTCAGTTCAGAGAAAAGCTCCTCATCGGTGAGCTGCGCGGCAGTGGCCGCCGCCATTTTCCTTCTCCAACACCCGCCGTGGCCGCTTCCTACCCACGCGCCGAGCTCCTGTCCCCGCCCAGGGGATATAGTCTTAACCGTTCCCTGAATAGAATTCTGGCTCCGCGACTGCAGTTGGCAATTACCTCCATGTTGGGGGCCGCAAATGCATAAGAATGTATTAGAAATGTGGATTGCCCATCTTACAGGATTCAAAACTTTCTCCTTCCCCTAACATAATTACCATGAGTTTAAATGTATCATAACGGCTATCATAGGTAGATATAATGATAGGATGCTTCGCTTCCTGAATTTTGGATTGACATTCAAATTACCAATACCAGACATTCAATTAGTTTGAACTGCAGAGAGAGGCGTGGGAACTTCGTCACAGTAGAAAACATTGCTTCTAAAATTGTCAAAGAGAAAGTTTTTAATCTATCCATTTTTATTTTTTCAGAAAGGACAGATTTCCCGATTTTCATTTGCAATGCATATACTGGTGTCTACTGAAACCAGGGAGTAATGGCTGTCTGAACTTTCCATGTTCCTTATCTCTTTGATCTCCGTCGGGAGGAACTGACGCGTGCGCACTAGACCGTGGCCTACGGCCACCCAAAGCAAGGGGAGAGGAGGAATGAAAGAGACGAGAGTTTAATTATTAACATCGGAACACACTCTTTAAATTCACTTTGGTTTCTTAAGGGCTTTCGCACTCTCCATTGGAACAAATGAAACGTATTGATTCTTTGAATCTAGTGCGTAGTTTATTTGCCACGTTTTAATCCGAAATTCAGACATCTCCTGCGGCAAAAAATGATATGGCAAATTTAAATGCAGATCGGAGATTGGTAGGAATTGGAAACCCATGCAGAGAAGGGTCGTTTCCTTACTGAAATCGCTGAAAGTTCAGCTCGTGCGGTACTTCGGGGGGTGAGGTCGTAATTCTCACCTGATGCTAGTTAACAAAGTGAAGAAAAAAAAAGTAGTTGCACACGCAATTCATGGAGATAACGAAGGGATGGTTTGGGAAACCGATTATGTAATGGTGTTATTAGGCAGGTGGAATCGAAGTAGTCAGCTTTACAATTGCTGCAGCAAAAAAGGTTTGCCAGTGACTATAAATAGAGAATTTATGCAACCAAATGTTCCTGATCACTATCGGCTTCCATTAAAGAAAAAGACATATTAATAGGTAGCCTTTACATCTTGGATCTAACGTGATATTATGAATAATTTTATGTTTCTCAACCTTGACAATTTTAAGGCATGTGGACTTCAACTCCCAAAATTCCACAGCATGCTGGCTGTGGAATTTTAAATTGTTAAGGTTGAGAAACACTCTTATTACATTAAAAAAAATGCAAAAAAAATATTCATGGAAACTTTTTTTTCTGGACAATGGAAGTTTCTGGGTGGTCTTCAAGAATAGTCCCTTGCAGATACTGTGGCAATAATGGAGCTGAGATTATTAGAGCATGAGTGACTACTGAAGGGCTTCCCAGTCTAGGATAGGGCACAACTGGTACATTAGATGAAGATAGGGCTAGCCTAATTTGGGGTCAAAAGATAAAATTGGGTAAAATCAGAACATTGATGGTACAGGATCTCAGAGTGACAAATGACCTCATCCACTGCTTTCATATAGATGTTGAATAAGAGGAGAGCGTATATCCTGCAGCACAAATGGTGGGCCTTGGGAGCTATCGCCCCTCCCCCAACCAACACCCACTGAAACCAGTTCCAGAGAAGAGAACCACTATAAAATGGTACCCCATATTTGAACTGCACAGAACCAGTCCAATATAGCGCTGCTGTTTCCAAACCAGCAGAATGGCCAAGGCGATAAGGATGAATGCACCACCTCATCCCATCCCATCTCAAAGGCTGAATGAAACAAAATGCCTCAGTGCTGATCATTGTCAATAGATGGTAATTATGATGCACTAGCAATTGGGACTAGTGTTCTGTGAGAGAGATGATTAAAAGAAAACCTTTTTTTAACCTTCACACTGCAATGCAAACACTTGCAATGATGAGAATTGTTAGTGCCACAACTCAGATGCTGCTTTGCTGTTGTTGTAAATGTAAAGTGTTCGTTGTGTAGGTTAGACTTTAATTGTAATGTGAAGTTTTTGTACTTTTTGTGATTTGATGTTGGAGTTCCCTGAGAGTTCCCTGAAAATTATTTCAAGGATACTTGCAAAGTAAAAAAGTTTAGAAAGGCTATGTTGCAAACCTTGATATATTGGTTAACATCCTTTAGCATCCATTCTTTTCCTTCAGTTGGCAGGACATTGCTGTGAGAAAAGTGTGTTGGTATTGTATGTGAAATGGAAGCCTACAAAGTACTTATACTGCATCTTAAGCAAGGAGAAAGGTGAGGAATGTAATCACAGTATTGTGATAACCAATAAATCATGAACTCATAATTATGATTCAGAAATTAAACATTAATATAGTGTTTCTCAACCTTGTAAACTTTGATATATAGACTCCCAAGATACCCCAATCAGCATTGGTGACTGGGAAATTCTGGGAACTGAAGTCCACACATTAATATACAGTAAAATATGTTTGAAAAAAAATATCTTGATTTTTAGCATAATAGATACTTTCTGATCAATTTCTAATTTACCATCTGTTAGCAAGCGTCTTAAACAGCAGTGTTGTCTGAGCAATAGAACTTTTTGGTTGAAACCAATTATCCAGAACTAGGAATGATGAATCAGTATTCCTGGATAGAACATAACCCTAAATTATTCCTTAATAAGTATTCTCTTCTCAATAAATATTCAGCCACCCATACTCTTGAATGATGGACACCCTAATGTCCAAGTTGTCTTGTTCATTCTTTTGTCTGAATCCCTCTGAATCCTATACAGTCCCTGGACATTTTTCAGATGAAAAAATGAAACACGAAGAGGTCTCTGATGCTTTCTAACCAGCCTACTTAAACTAATTGAGCAGAAAGATATGTACTTAAGATATGTACTTAAGCAGTGACAAGAGGTAGAACTTTTTGAGTCCCTTCCCTCTGGATTACTTATTTTAATTATTTGTATCTTGTTTTACATAGTAACAATTACAAACAATATCAAATACAACCAATATTATAACAAACACAGTTCTTCTGGGAGGGCAAATAATAAGGGCTTAGGGGGAGTAGGAGAGAGGAAAGAAGTATGAGTCCATCTGAGCAGGCTACTGTAAAAGTCCTTGTCTGCCTTCATCGCACTCAATATGTTTGTTGTTTAGTAATATTTTATAATATAATGTCATAATTGTGAGTCACAACATCTGGAGGATGGATATAAATTTCTCTTGCACTTTTATCTAAAAAGGTCTTATCTCTCAAAACTGAAAGCTGAAACTTCCCCATTATCTTATACAATTGATTTGCAATCAATGAAACACATTAGGTGTCCTGGTCTAAAGGAAATGCTTTGTTAAATAGACCAAAGAAAGAGCCAAGCTACATGTAGGCTTTTTTTTAAATATATATAAAATTTTTATTGATTTTCAATTAAAAAAAACAAAATTTAAAATGATGCCTTTGAGTACATAAATAAAAAGAAAAGAAAAATAACATCAATACATTTCTTAACAGACGCTCAGCGGCCCCCGCCCTGTCTCCACCCTCATCAACTTACAAAAC
>JANHFS010257850.1:0-15571 GCA_032467975.1 Trimeresurus albolabris
CAGGATTGCTACGTGAATCACTATGGAGCCTCAGGAAATCAAATGATGATTAGTTGAATCTGGCATCGCTCCCATCGACTTGGCTTCTCTGAAGCTGGCTGGAAGTTTGCAAAGGGTGATCGCTTGATCCCCAGGACACTGCAACGGTCATAAACAGGTGGTGGTAGGCAAGCACCCAAATTTTGATTACGAGACGGATGCAGCCACAGTTGTAAGAGTAAGGACTGGTTGCAAGTCCCTTTTTCAGGGTTGCTATAAGTTCAAACGGTCGCTAACCGGACAGTTATAAGCCAAGGACTACCTGTAGCACAATATTCTAACATCTAACCGAATTGCATTGATTGTTTTAATGCAATCATTCCTCCCCATCTGGGAAATAGCCTGATCAGTTTCTAAGATAAGTACTTAAAATAAAGATTAAGGCTACAGTGGTCCATAGATGACAGGAATTAAAATTCAGCCATCTCTGAGATGTCATTATTACCAGAATAAAATCTGTACGAAAGAATTTATGTATTTATTTTCATCCCAATCACAATTTACGACTGCTAATGACAGATCTGAACTATGCTGAAAGCTTGCTTATTTGTTAAATAAGAACTATCATTTATTGAAACTCTTATTAAGGTCAGAGGCGCCATGCCAATAACAGCTAATTATTTCTAAGTTATTTCTAATTATTTCTCATTATTATTATTATTATTATTTTCTTCCGCAAATAACCTCTTTTTAAGATGAAGATGGTTATGAATGGGTTGGACGCTGGTGTTGAACAATCACATCCCTGGGTTCCTTCATTTAACTCTCAGTCATATATTCACTGATGTTTATACCCATCTTTGTGAAAATATAATTCTTCCTTCTCTGTGTCTGTCCATCTAGATTGTTATTTTTCAGTGTATGAAAAGAACACTGACAGAAGTAAAATATACACACAATCCACGTAATGATATACACAATTTCTACGGGGTTTTTGGCAGGTGCCTCATAACTGGATGTCCAGTTCAGCTATCCAGGCAATGGCCTCTGGCGTCACTTCTTGCAGATCTTCTAAGATCCCTGAGAATGCACATTGTGGTGCAAACTCACGCAACATGTTTAATAGTTTGCATATCAGTACCACAATTGCAACAAGGGGAATCTATCCATCCCCTCTGATGCAGGACAGAGGCCCGTCTTCCAGAATACACCCCTAATTCTGTTCAATTTCAACCAGACAGAGCGAGGCCGGTCAAAACCAGATGGTTTGTTGGAGGGATTACTAATGGTCAGGCCACAAGCAGGTACCTTAATCCAGATGTGAATACCTGACCAAAAGTGATCAATCTATGTTTATGCGGAAACCCTCCCCACCCACACCATATTTCATGGGGCTGAAAGTAAGACGGATGTTGGAGGCTGTAAAACTGTGTTTTTTTTAACCAAGGTCCTTTTAAGACACGTGGACTTCAACTCCTGAATCTGTCTTCCCCATTGACTTTGCTCATCAGAAGTTGGCAAAAGTGGATCACGTGATCCCCGGGACAGAGCAACCGTCATAGGTACACGCCAGTTTCCAAGCACCGGAATTTGGATTACAATACCATGGGAATGCTGTAGTGGTTGCAAGTGTGAAAACTTGTGTGAAGTTGTAATTTCAAATGGTCACTAAATGAGTGATTGTAAGCTGAGGGCTTACAATTTACACCAACTTCTACTATCCGATGTCTTCCACATCGATGGCTCAGGAATTCTGGGAGTTGAAGTCCACAGGTAGTACAGGAGCCAAGTTGGGAAAAGAACTTTGGACATAATATAGAATTAGAAAACTTGCAAAAGGTATGGGACAGGAAGACTAAATTAACAAAAGCAGAGGCATATATAAAGAAAACCTATATAAAATGTTTTACAGATGGCATTTAACACCAGTGAGATTAGCAAAAATGTTTAAAAGTACTTCAAACAAGTGTTGGAAATGCAAACAAAAACCAGATACTTATTACCATATATCTGGTGGACATGCCCTAAAGCTAAAAGATTTTGGTCCAAAATATATTTATGGTTGGAAAAAATGACTAAAAAACAAATAGACTTTAAGCCAGAATTATTTTTATTAGGAATAATAGGAGCAAATTATGATAGAGACTGTATATATTTAATTTTACATGTACTAACTGCAGCAAGAAGTGTATTTGCCCAAGATGGGAAAAATGAAAATTTACCAACTGAAGAAGAATTAATTAAGAAACTTTTAGCGTGTGCAGAAATGGATAGATTGACTTTAAAGATAAAAGAGAAAGAAGACTCAGTGTATTTTAGAACATGGGATAACGTTTATCAATGGCTAGAAAAACGAGTTTGAGAGAAAGGAATGTGATATGTAATATTGAATATATACTAGTAAGAAGAAGACTCTCGAGCAATTAATTAACATATTGTTTATGATAATTCGTTACTACTCATTTTTTTCTTTTTAAATGCATGTACCCAGACAACATACTGTTTGCTAAATATTAAGAATGTTATTTTAAAAAATCCTAACCCCAATCCCAACCTCGACCCTACCTTATTCCTAATCCTATAAAAACTAATTTTATATAATTTTATAGGCCAGCTGCCTTTTGGAAAAGCACATTAGGGACAACCATGAATCTCCATAGACATTTACAACCTTGATGGACTTCAACTCTTAGAATTCTTGAGTCAAGTGGCTTGGGAATTCTAGGAGTTGAAGTCCACAAGTGGTACAGGAGCCGTAGTTGCAACCCCTGATCTGTACAGCTTTCTGTCTTTCTTGCTCCCATCTTCCCAGCAAATGAAACCCAGCTAAATTTCTTTCACCCCAGGATTTCCAGGAAGTGCACATGGAAGCCATGATCGTTAAGCTCTCTTCACTGAATTTGCTCCACCTTTGCTGTAGTTCTCCAGAATTGCCAGATTCTGCAGTTCTCCCATCATACATTTTATGGAATGGTCTAAGTTGACAGTATACTTCAACAATTCCTTCCCTTCTTGTACGGTGAAGGGAAAATCACCGGACAAGAATCTCTCAAAAAGTTTTGGGTTACCATCCAAGGCCATGATGTTCTGTAGTTCCTTGTGCTTGGAGTAAAGCTCAGGACAGGTCTCCATGAAGACATCCCACATCAACTTCTTCTCATAACCGTTGGGCGGTTGACACTGCAGTTTGTCTTCTATGCATTGGAGGATCCAACTCAAGCGACACGGCCATTGGTCGGCCAACACCACCCAACCAGCCACTTTTCGTGGACAGAGGTTGTTCTTCAGCAGGCTCTGTTGAGTCATCAACCTGATTGTAATGGGGATGGTATTGATGATCCTCCTCATCTGGATAATGTTATCTGGGACATAATGGTAGAGACAATCCTGCTCATTTTGCAAGCATTGGAAAGCTTCCTGGATGTAGTGGGATGCCAGTGCATCGATCCGGTGTTGGTTGTCTTTAACCGCCGCTTTCATGTCAATCAGTGCTTCATCATGTCCCAAGTCCATCTTACTTCTGCGGATGCTGTTCAGGAGATCTTTCCGAATCTGGAAGGTCTCCTGCAAACAACGTTTTTTGGATTTGATGGCGATTTCCGGGATGGAGAATGGAAGGGTCACTGTGCGATTGAGGTACAGATAGCCATTGTCCGCCATTCCCTTCATGCTGCTAGCCTTCTCCAAGCAAGAAACGATGATGCAGGGGTCAACCACCAGGATGAAGATGAAGGAGGCATTCGTATCGGAAAGAAGCATGTTGATAGCGTTCAACACCTCAACCACCTGTTCAGGGTAGCATATATCTAAACATGTAATATTAAAGACAATCTTCAAGTGCCGACGCTCAAATATTTCCATGTAGTAGACAAAGTTGGTGAGGACCTCAATCTCTTTCTTCACTGCACTCCTGAAACCCAGGTGGCTGGTGAACTTCTCATCGCTGGTCATGCTCTCAATCTTCTTCTTCTGGCTGATGATCAAGTTCTTGATGACAGGACTGATGGCTATGATGAACCCTGAGCCCAAAATGGCAGCCATGCTACTGCCAAGGTACTTCAACAATGTGCCATCCCTTATCACTGGCACAAGGAGGGTGGTAGTGACCAGGCTTGCGCTGACTAGCAAAATAGTTACCACGATTCCTCCTGCAATGCAGCATGTTTTCCTTTTAAGTCTCCACTCTTCTTGGGTGTCTGCTGAGTCGGATTGTGGACGGCTTCCTACCACATGATACAAACTCAAGGGAAGAGGACCGAAGTGGTTGCGAATATGGTCACACAAGGTGCTGACCAACCCAGCCCATAACTGATTGCTACATGCATACTCCCAGGCGCTGAAATTTATGATGAGAAACTCAATGGTTTTTCTTTGGCGGTGTACCTCGGTGATGACCGGTTGATAGAAGACGATGTACCACAGGAGAGTCAGGTAGTTTATTCCTTCGGGGACTCGGGATCTCTGGTGAGTCCTGCTGAATTCTTCTTTTTCCCTTCGGATGAATTCTTTGAGCATGCATTCTGCAAAAATCAGTTCAGAAGAGGTCAACAGAAGATCTGCCAAGTTCTTAAAGACCTCCTATCTATAGAAGAGAATCTTTATAGCTGAGGATTGAAATGTGGGCTCCATGGTGCTCTCTGAGCTTGGTGGTTTTCTTGCAAATGTTTCATAACCCAATTAAGTAACATCATCAGATGATGTTGTCTGGGTAGTAAAATATCTGCAAGAAAGCCACCAAGCTCAAAGAGTCGGGTTGTCTTCTTCTTCTTCCTCCTCCTCCTCCTCCTCCTCCTCCTCTCTATGAATCCCAATCCCTTCCTAGCACTGATCATGTTACTTTCTGACTCCAGTGATACCAGTTTTGTGATGATGTGCTGACTCCTATAAGGTCACTTCCTTTCTCCCCAGAGACTCATGGATAGAGGAAGGAGCCTTCTACTGAGGCCTACTGAGATTCTTCCCCATTGATTCTCTCAGGGTGGGACTGACCTGCCATTTTGTCCAGTAGGGTGTGAACTTCTGCTTTGTGTGATGAATAGAAGCCCACAGTGACTGGGGTGGGGGTATGGCACAATGTCTTCAATAAACAGGAGCAATAAATCTCATCCTCGCTCAGGAGATCTAAGGAGTGGAAAAGAAAAGAAAAAGGAATGGAGAATAACCAGAGGGTCCACGTCTTACCCTCGCTTAGTTACTATAGCCCTGAAAAAAGCGACTTATGACCGGTTCCTACACTTATCACCATCATAGCATCCTCATGATCGTGTGATTATAATTTAGGCACTTGTCAACGGGCGTGTATTTATGAAGGCCGCAGCATCCCAGAGTCATGTGATCACCGTTCGTGGCCTTCCCAGCCGGCTTCTGACAAACACAGTCAATGGAAGAAGCCGGATTCACTTAACGACCGCGCGATTCACTTAATAACTGCAACGAATCGCTTAAAAACCACTGCAGAAACACTTGTAAAATCAAGCAATGGGACTTGTGGTCTCAGTTGTCGTCGTATGTTGAGGCCCCACCTGGAATCCCTTCTTGCCTAAAGTAGTGTTTCTTCACTTCAGCAAATTTATGAAGCGTGGACTTCAACTCCCAGAATCCCAGCATTCTTTAAAATGGATAGACTTCCGTTCCCAGCATGGGTGGCTGGGGAATTCTGGGAGTTGAAGTCCACGCTTCATAAATTCGCTGAGGTGAAGATTGGACTTCCACTCCCAGCTAAGCTGGCTCAGGAATTCTGGGAATTGAAGTCCACGAGTCATAAAAGAGCCAAGGTTGACTACCCCTGGTATAGGCCATCAAATCAGCAGTTTCCAATGAAATGATTAGCTGAGTAATTAAGCCAGGGGTGTCAAACTGCCAGCCTACAGGCCGGATGCGTCACGCAGAAGCTGTGCTCACCCCAGCTCCGGCAAGGGGAAAAAGAGTCACGATACGTCATGACACATCACATGACGTGGCAAATTTGACACTCCTGAATTAAACAATGCTGCTAACCAAAACAGGATAGTTCCTTACTGTGATACCTACAGAAGAAACTGCAGGCAGAGGTTGAAGAGACAACAACTGTGATAGGATCAAACACACATAGAGTCAGATGTTAAGGACACACAGATTCACATAATACACCAGGCCAAAATGTGGTTGACTACTATTTTGGCTCAGGATACATGCAAACCAAGGAAATTTCATTATTCTCACCATAAACCATGGTTCAGATAAACAATAACAGAACTGGATGTCTCTATACTGATTATCAGGTGAAAAATTCTTTGTCTGCCTTGTTAGTAAAAGTGGCTGATTTTGCCCCATGCAATGAACATTAATTAGCCAAATTCATTTAGCCTAGTATGTATTAACCTAGCTGATGGAGTTAATTTGTGGCTCAGTGTGTCATTTGAATCCAGAAAATAGTTGAGTAAAATAAATTATAGTTGTTAAACATGAGTAAATATGTTGTGTAACCTGGGATCCTTAGTTTATAAAGTGTGTGTCCTTCCATTTTGTTACAACCGTTGTGGCACAATACCTGTGTATTGTATAGGAGACAACTGGACTTCCTTATTTTTCCTTGGAAGACGTTTTGCTTCTCATACAAGAAGCTTCTTCAGTTCATATCAGAACTGAAGAAGCTTCTTGAATGAGAAGCGGAACATCTTCAAGCAAAAACAAGACAGTCCAGTTGCCTTTTGGAAAAAAAACACACCTTTGGGGCAACCATGACCTGAATGACTGAGAATCTCCATAGGCCTCCATCTGCAATTCAGATTTGTACTGATTCAATTTAACCACTGCTTTTCCGTCAGGAAAATAAAAGGTATATAGGTAACCTAATCCATGAACATTGCAGTTGCAGTGGGGTGGATCTACTGATGTTCCAGACTTCCTGACCACTCATCATTTGAGAAATGCTTTTATGAAAAATAATGCACAAAATGTTTCTGGCTTTTGTGTATGGGACTGGTGACTCCAGAACAGAGCCTCCTGTAGCTCTAAAGGTGTAAATAGTCAGATGAAGCCATAAAGAAGCATCCAAAGTGTCAAGTAATTGGAATGGGAGAACATTTTTTTTCTCCTTCTCTTAAAAGTAGAATCTGACATCAACTGCTGAGAATAAATAGTGAGAGATATAGAACAAATAAATTATGGCATCTGCAAACATAGATGGTAGTTACGGTTTCTAATATACAGGTGGATTCTACTTGCTTAAGGAGAAGAATATCAGTGGCTACTACAGTAGTTCTGCTACAATCTGAGGCAACATATGTATGAATGACGATTACTAGGGAGGGATTATGAGAAGGAACTTTACATTTTGGGTTCATAGAAATGAACCGGGACCATAAGGAATATCTGGTCCAACCTTCTGCCATGTGTAGAAAAACCAATTTAGCCATCCATGAGAGGTGGCTGTCATGCCTCTTCTTAAATATCTTACTGTTAGAAAACAGTACAACTACCTAGATGTCACTTAAATACAAATCCTTCAGTTGCAATTTAAATCTATTCTAATGGGCAGTTGATTGGATATTGCGGAAACAGAATGCTACACTAGCCAGATCTTGGCCTTGACCCTCCACAACCCTTCTATTGGCTTTATCAGTTCAACATTGCATTTTTACAGTATCTATGATAGATGGGATTCCTGGGAAGCATACTGCTTCTACCACCTGCAATGGCCATGTTTGAACAAGATGAATACTTAGATAATATTGAGAATGGAGCTCTTGGTCGCAGTGGGGAGAGGTGCTGAAGCACAGATACTCATTGAATAGAATCAGAACTAAGCACAGAGCTGGCTAATAGGGATGTGAGGGACGCTAGTAGAGGAATATACTGCAACAACTTTGCAAGAATGAGAATTTCATTGCACACTCCGCCTGGATGCACTCGGAAGTAGGTCTTCTGACTGGGGCAGTGATAGCAAACCTTTTTGTCTTGGCATGTCAAAAGATTTTGGAAAATGCCAACTTGACTCTGCTGTTGTATGTGTGTCTCATACACACACCTTGAGCAAAAGAGAAATGGTTATTTTTCCCCTCACTACCACCCTCATCTAGGCCACATTGAACAGTGGCTCCCCAGATCAGGCTCTGAGGCTGGGCCTGAAGTAGAGCCCCAGGCCTCGACTTCAGCCCTAGTGCCACCATTGCTACTGAAAAGGCTGCCTCACGCCAATTCCCAAGGAGCAGGAGGCCTGGGGAATAGTGCAATTGCCCCTGCAGCTGACGCTCCCCAGGATCTGCCGTGTTCTGCTTATCTTCTCAGGGTGTGCACTTTCTGCTGACAGAGCCCTGCGGCCTACCCAAGGCTGCTCCAGGTTGCACGAGGCCTTTGTTCTCAGAGCAACTTTGGAGAATGCTCTTCCACGGCTTCTGCAGCCTCTGAAAACTGCGCAAAAGCATGTTCCATTCTCATGCAATTTTCAAAGGCTCTGGGCGGGGCTGCATGAGAGCACTGGCTCTCGCACAATTTTCAGCAGTTGCATGACAGCACACCCCATTCTTGCACAACCTCTGAAAATCATGCGACAACAAAGTGTGCTTTTGAGAACAGTTGTCTGGTGTAAGAGACTGCACTGGAGTTTCATAAAGTGGCAGTTTGAAAACATTCTGATTTTGAAATCATGCCACACAATATAAACACACATTAATGGTTGTCTTTCCAGCCGTGCCCTCACCATCAGTGTTAAGGAAATTTTCCAGACTGGGGGGGGGAAAATCTACTGATACTCAAGGCTTCATCTTGCTGCTTGGTCACCCTTCTCTTTCCTACCAACTTTCACAGCTAGGTCTTCACATGATTTGCCCAAAATATAATAATCTGTGCTTGGTCATTTCTGCTTTGAATAGGAACTCTGGATTGGTTTTCCCAAAGGTCCTTTTTCAGGAGGCAACTGAACTTTCTTGTTTTTCTTTGACGACATTTCGCTTCTCATCCCTGAAGCTTCTTCAGCTCTGAATGGATGGTGGGGAATGGAAGGATTTATATTCCTTGCAGACAGCTGGTCAAATGAAAAAGCACCTTTGGGACAACCAGGTACCTGGATGACTGAGAATCTCCATAGACATCTGGGTTGATTTGTTCAGTGATCCATTTATTTGTCTTCATGGCTATCCATGATATTCTCAGGAATCTTCTCAAACATCAAAGTTCAAAAGCATACATTTCCTATCCTGGTTCTTTAAAGCCCAGACTTGATTTAGGCATGAAATTAACACAGTTCTATCTATCCCTCCTCCTTTTTTCAGGAGGGATAAATGTCTGGCCACTTAGATTTGTCATGTATGTTCCTCACTTTTATGTGGCTTGTGAGAAGTGGGGAGATGGGGTTTACCCTATTAAAATGGAAAGAGTGGCAGGGTGGTTGTGAACAGGGGAGGGTGTTGGTGAGTGGGATGTGTAAATTTGCATACAGGGATACGTGGTCTTCATCCACCATTCGGTATTGCACCATCATGGTGAAAAAGCTTGTTAACCTCTGCCAAAAAGGCTCTTGCATTCAGATATATTTTAGTTGTTATCATTGCTTTCTTTTTCTTTCAACAGAAGAACAAAGCGTGCCTCTAAGTTTAACTAAGAACAGAAACAAAGAAACGTTGCTTTAAGCTCAGAGGCTGTGATGCAGATGTGGAAACAACTTTCCCACTAGGTATATATTGGATCATAGGTAGCATAACCCCTGGCCAGCCAGACCATTATTTGGTGAAGAAGGTTCAAAAGTGCTCTCCCTTAATCCAGTTCTCAGCATTTTTTTTTTCTGAACAGGAGGTGAGACTGCTCAAATTGACTCCCTTTGTTGAGAAAATGTGACAAGTTTAGATGACAGGTACTTACCTGAATCTGACGTCTGCTATGATTAACCTCTTCTTGTGGAAATGGAATGGCTTATGTTTTACGTTTTTTAAAAGAAAAAACCAAAAACAGACCAAAACTGTTATTCTGAGCAACAGCTGAAGATGTCTGATCTAAAACTAGAAAAAGTTCAAACAGCACATATGAAAACCACATGAGCTCCAGCTGGTTTTTGTTTTATTTTATTTTTTTGTGGCATGACTCATTGGACTTTTATGGCGGATTGTCCAGTAGCTTCATGAGACTGACTCATTGGTCCTGCATAAAGGTGGGTGGGGTGATGGGGAAATAGCTATTTTTGATGTTGTTTTTCCTATACTCCCCATGTGTATTAAATTTACCAAGCAAATAATGCATAGATTGGCATATTTTAAGAGACAAAACTAATCTCTATTCAGGGGTGGCATAGCAACCCTTTCACTTAAATTTTTTTTCTTTCTTAGCTCAATTCTCTCCAGATGTGTTGAAGGCAAAGTAACTCCTTTCCCGGTCTGCTAGCCACCAGAAACTGCAACTTCAATACTCTGGTACTCCAGGGAGTTACATGCCAGTGTCCCTTTCAGGATCAGGTGTTCTTTACGAAAATTCTAGTACATACAGAAACTGCCTTGCTGTTAGCTATCAAATATTTTAACTAGTGTCATTGTTAATACTGTGCTTTTGTTGGAGTCCTCGATGCTCTCTGAGCTTGGTGGGTTTTTTGTAGATGTTTCATTACCAAACTAGTAATGCACCTCTGCATCACCAATGCACCTCTGCATCATCTGTGCACTGATGTTGTTACCTAGTTGGCTAATGAAATGTCTGCAAGAAAACCGCAAAGCTCAGAGAGCACCAAGGACCCCACAGTTCCACCCTGAGCTACAAATATTCTCTTCTGTTAGTACTGTGTGTCTCTACTGCTGGTTTTTTTTTTTTCATGTTTTACGGTGTGTTAACCAACGTGGCTGATCCCCCAAAAACTAAGATGATAATCCTCAGATGGGGAGATTACAGGCATGTGTCCATGAATTCACCAAGAATTTAGTGCAGCTCAAAGGAGATTTTACTTTCTGATGTCATTGTTGTGGATGGCCTAAAAACTCTGTGCCAGACAGGCATCTACCCTGGAAGTGTTCCAAAGTCTTTTTCTCCAGCAAAAGAGATTTATTTTAAGACTCTATTCTCAAGTGCTTAGAAATCCCTTTCTTACTTCCCTTGGTGGGATGTTGTTCTGTTTTTGAAGGTAGCTGGGGTTACGGTTGCTAGGGTCATCTTCAGGTAGACATCATTCTGGAGCTTTTTTGGCTGCTCACACTTCCCAACCTGAAAAGATCCAGTGGGAGAAATTCCCCCATGGGGTCTCCTCTTGGAGTGACTAAAATGGCAGAGGCCAGGGAGGTTGCTGATGGCCAGTTGTGGGATATCTCAATGGAAAAATAAGCTTTTCATACCCATTTCTTCACCATTTGCTAACTCAATAGGTGACATGCAAGAATACCACACCACACCCATGTAAATTACATTCAAATTCTCCTCTTCTCTGAAAAAAAATCCAAATGCAAAAACTTCCTTTAAATTAGAGCAGCTTCAAAAGGAAATCAATATTTTTTTTGCATCACCAGGCTAAAAGAAAGAAAGAAAGAAATCTAAGGAGAAAGCATCTTTTTTTCTGAGTCAAATGAGAAGTGGGTCTCCCTCATTCTGCATCGTCTACTGAAGGGTTCAACAATTCAATGTTCTCCAGATGTTTTGGACAGCAACTTCAGCCAGCCTGCCCAGAAATTTGTCAAGTATTATGAGGGTTGTTGTCAAATCTATGTGAAAGAGATAGATAAAATACCTGAAATCAAATCTGGACGTGCAGTTGGTGAGTTTTTTGGAAGAGGCAAAACCCTGCTCAGCATTTAATTCATGAACCTCTTAGTCTAGAATGGATTGTGCTGCATTTCAAAGGTTTTTCCTTCTTCGTCAAAGAATATGGGAAGCAGCCAGGTGGAGCCTGTCCTGTCGGTCACCGCATCTCCTAATATGGCAGCATCTACTTTTCTTTAACCACATCAGGAACCGGAAAACAATAAAATATGCCACAATTGAAAAGAAATCATTCTTCTCTGTCCTGAATAAAGGTGATATTGCAACATCCCTGCATTTTCAAAATTGTGGATAGCCCAAATAACTCTTTGAAAGAAAATGGAGCATAGCCCAGAATTTGCCTTTTCTAAATTTAGCCAATGCAGAGTATTCTGCTAATTCTCCTTTTCACTGGCTGTTTTCATTGCACAGGAAGCAGATTTGACCCTTTGCTGGGAGAGGGACTCTAATTAAAGATCCTGGATAATGAGAAAGGCAAAGCCCTCATAACCCTCAACTCAAGAATAAACATCTCGATCAGCTCATCTTTGTCAGAAGAAAACTGGATGGGGGAGGGTTGTTTCCTCTTTTTTTAATAGTTAGCATCTGATTGATGCTTACTAGAAAATTGTTACTTTGAAAACTGCAAAAATTAATATGTTGTGTGTTTATGGAAACCCCAGTGGAGAAATGGCAAAAGCTTCCTTGCCTTGAAAGACCTAATAAATTGGAGGTCAGTTTCTTAAAATGATACATAGTTTTAATTGGACATTTTTTTTAAAAGAAAAGTACTTCCAGACAGATGCTCCTCCAACTCACCAGTCCCAGATGTTTATGTACTCATTCCATATGTCCCTCTTGAATGAAGCATTTGTGTAGTACAGACATGTCAAACACAAGGCCCGGGGGCCGGATGCGGCCCGCAAAGTGGTTTCATGTGGCCCGCGAAGCCATCCTGGAAACAGTGAGGGAACGGCCCCCGCTGCCTTGGCCCTGGTCCAGGTCGGCCAGGAGCCAATGTACAATTTTGTGGTGGCCATCTATGCTGAAATGCATTCAGTCTTAGCTCCACAGCGAGGAACCAGCCCCTACCATGTGGGCTCTGCCCCCTAGGTGCTGGGGAGGTGTCACCCGTTTGTGAGGAATGATGAAATGCACCATCCCTGGAAGTGGCCAGCAAATGGCCCTCACCTACTTCACATATCCGGCTTGATGGGCTCCGGGGGAGGGGTTTTGGCAGGTAGCAGGGCGTTCTCACATGCCTACCCAATAGGCCACATCCACCCCGCCTCGCCCCCCCCAAGGGCAACCACAATGCTGATGCAGCCCTCAATGAAATTGAGTTTGACACCCTTGTTCTTTATGCTCCATTCAAAGGAATGGCGTAAACCCACCTTTATTCAAAAGCAGCACCTATAAGCATTTCTGCACTAACAATTGATAGTGTCACACAGCTATCCCTCTAGTGATATAAAAGTTATCTGCATTAGTGATTTATTGCCTAGAATCAAAACTAGATGATCCTATAAATCACGAGTGCAAAAATTTCCAGGCTGTGTTTCTTTTGGGCAGGGAAAGCTATGAAAAAGTACCAGGAATCTGCATTAATGAATTTAAGACACTTTAGATGCGGTCATTCTGGAGAAATTGTAGGGATTATAAAAGTTGCAATCAAAACTTCTGGAAAGTAGCCCTACTCTTGCTGACCCTGTGCTTAAAGTTAACAATTGAAATAGTAGTACGGTACTCAATGTGAATAGTTAGGGCCATTGAATCAGATTTATCTTCTAGTCCATTTATAGGGGCAAATGCTCAGCATCTGGAAGACTGCACATTGCTCCTAAATTAGGCTGATATAGATTCTCGTAAAATGTTAGGTTTCTAAATCACTAATGGATAAATAGAACTCTAAATTGTCTTTTCTTGGAGATATTTACTCCAATTCACAGCGAGCAGGAGGATGGAGATGGAGATAGAAGTGATTACATTTACAATCTCCCTCTCTTGCTTTAATTCAGGAAAAAGAATTAGAAATAGGACTGCATGGAAATGAAGCTCAGAGACCAAATATATTCCACCTGTATTTCAAGATGGGTGGAACTAAAATTGTAGTTGTTTTGCATGCATTTTTTTTAAAAAAATAAGGGTGGGGTGAAAGGGGACAAAATTTTGCATTGACTTAATGACCTTATTCCCTGCCCTTCCCCCCCTGCGCCCCACGAATTCCTTCAATGGTTTCTGGCCCACCCACTTTTAGACAACAATCCTCAATATCCTGTGTATTTTCCTCTGGATAAATGGTTAACCTGGCTTC
The DNA here is from genome assembly GCA_032467975.1 of Trimeresurus albolabris. NCBI lineage: Eukaryota > Metazoa > Chordata > Lepidosauria > Squamata > Viperidae > Trimeresurus > Trimeresurus albolabris. The sequence continues at coordinate 13,982 of JANHFS010257850.1, forward strand.
CACTACTTTACTATACATTGATGAAGATTTGGCTAGCTGGATTACCAATTTGATTTCTTGCTATGAAATGCTTTAAGTTGAAGTTATTTCCTGGTAATTACATGGATAAGGCCATATAGCTTTTTTGGCTAGAATCTGGTCAGAATTCTTTCAGAATGGCTTCCCCCCCACCATCTCCCTAATCTAATCTACAGAATTGGGATTTCAAGGATTTCATTTCATGCTACCACCCAAATACACATTTTCAATTTTAATAAATGAGAGAAGCCAAGAAAAGTTGCATAGCCTAGTGTCATATTCTTCAGGTTTCCCAAGCAAAGTGTCTGTTATGCAAGTACAGACATGCCCAGATAACTTTGAAACTGAAAAAGATGGGCAGCATCATCTAAGTTAGGCAATAATCTGTTGGGAACCTCTAATTTCAACCCACTGGGTTGTTATTTCTGCTAGCCTGTCTGCATTGAACTTCTGACCATCCTCCTATCAGTTTGTCTCCTGATCTTCCTGCTGTTACTTCTGATTTTCTTGTCAATGGCATATTGTATGTGTTCTGCAAAAGTTGAGATATTACTTAGGAAAAAAAATACTGTAACCATTTTGAGGGGACTGAACAAGTTTGACAAAATTCCTCACCTGTAAACACTCAAGGTCCATGAAACCAGTCAGGATTTATTGCTCTTAATCTTTGGAGGAAGTTAGGTGACAGGTTGTGACAGGGAAAAGAATCAAGGGAGGCAGGATAGGCATTGACAAATAGGACAGCAAAATGTAAGCCAAAATAATCTTCTGCTCTAGGCAACTCCACACAGCTCGGTAATAGAATAAGCCCCTCAGTCAAGAAAGCTGAATCCTCTTGCAAAGAGGTTCAAGGTTTTTTTTTTGTTTAAACAATACACCACATGAAAACACACTAAATAGTAGATATTCCCCCTTCCCCCTCAAAAAAATATTGGTGTTGGTTTTCCTGGAAGGACACATTAATTTCTTGGCTTTTTAATAATATTTTGCTTCTATTGCACTGTCAAGAGTACAGTAAAACAATCAAGTAGTCCTCAAGGGACAGGAATATGCAACCAGAATTTCTATGCTTGGCTATGTTTGCTGCCCTTGTGTCTGCAGAGCTGGATGCCAGCCAGGGAAGCCTCTCCATTTTTTTAAAACATCATCCCCATATTCTATTTTAGAAATCTTGTATGGACAGGTCAGGTCTGTACATTTAGTTTAAACATTGAATTAATTCCCATACCCTGATTCCCCCCCCCCCAATGGAACTAAGAATAGTTATTTCATTCAATAACGGGAGCTGGAGAACAGGCTAATTTGGAAATATTATTGACTGTTCATTATTTGGATGCAGTGCCAAAGAGCTGAGAGGCTATGTGCTGTTAATGTGATCTTAAACATTACCGTCTACGGTAAATCAGAAACAGGGCACACAAGTACTATAGCTGCTGTTTAATGATGTATGAAAAAGCTGCCTGGTAAAGTGCACCATTAAGAAAAGCTAAAACCAAGGCTCAACAAAGGCCTGATGAAATATTGATATATTTTCAGCCAATGTCTTGCTTTGCTGAAGACAGGCAGGTTTCC
>JANHFS010265218.1:0-15510 GCA_032467975.1 Trimeresurus albolabris
ATTATGCTTACATGCCTATTAATTATTATTTAAATGAGTACAAAAGAAGGACTGTCCTCCCTAAAGGAGGATGATTGGTCACCTTAAAATTACTAAAGAAACTTTGGAACCTATAGAAAACATGAGATTTTCTCCAATAAATTGACCCATTAAATTATGAAACTCCTGCACAATATCAGCAAATTTTGGTATATAAAATATATGACTATCAATAAGATAAGATATCACTGGCATGTAATAGTTTGTATTCCCCTCTGTCCACTGGCTTAGACAGTCCTCAAATTATGATCACAGTTGGAATCTCAGTTATTAAGGGAAGCAGTAAATTGAGAAGTCACATGACCAGTTTATTCAACAACCACAATCCCAGTAGTCCGGGTTGCAGTTGTAAAATGAGAATTGTGGATTGTAAAGCAGATGGAATCACAGGTCAGGAGTACAAGGGTGCCTTGGGGGTGGGAGGGAGAGGCCTGCTGCAGGCCACAAAATATTTGGTGGGGGTGCAATGCAATGCAAAGCTGTAGCCACCCCTGGAAGCCTCAGTCCAGCCCAGCAGTGCTTAAAAATGAAGAGGGGCTGTAATTTCCTCCCCTCCCCACCTATCTTCCCCCCTGATCTATGTATGCTCTTTTGTTGGCCCCACACAGTGCAATTTGGGAAATGAGGCTTCTGAAACATTATGATAGCAGGCTCCGTTCTCACAAACCTTTGGAAGCTTCATTTCTCAAGCGGTGTAATTTGGGAAATCATGCAAAAATATCACATTATTTATGGAACAAAGCTTCGGAACGATCGAGAGAATGTGATGCCCTTTTGGGCAATATAGTGAGGTAGCCTTGGTAAGAAGGCTTGGTGCATCCAGCAACTGCCTCACATGGGCTGGGCATGCCTGTCAGCAGCTGGAGAAAACAGCAAAGCTAACTGGAGCTCGTGGAGATCCTGTGGAGACAATTGAGGGCAATTGAGGCTATGTTGAATTGTGCCAGCATGCTGCAGGTTGGGACTTGAAGTGGCATTTCTTAGCGACAGAGGTGGCCCTGGAGATGCAGTAGAGGTGGTAGCTAGCTGAGACTACTGAATGCCCAGCCCTGGTTCTACTGCTGCGTGCTGCTGTGCAGGTCGACTAAAAGGGCATAGATTGAGGAGGGATAGATAGGCAGATGAGGTTTGCAGCACCCCTGTGATCATAAATGCATGCAATGTGCCCAAATTTTGATCACGTGATCAAGAGAGCACTGCAACAGTCATTACTTCATGCACAAGTCATAAGTCCATATTTTTTTTCAGCACCATCGTAATTTTGCATGGTCACTGAACGAATGGTGGTAAATTGACTACCTGTATAAGCTTTTTTTTAAAAAAAAAATCTGCATAAAATTATGTTAAAAGCCTATATAGCAAGAGGAATGGTTTTGAAAGCAGAAACTCAGTTTAATATCTGTTCCAGAAATAAAGGAGACATTCTTGTTTTCTCTTTCTTGTTAGCTTTGACCATATCATAAATTAGGTGAGAGACATCACCAGTCAAAATTTTACAGAGGACAATGTCTCTGCTTACCAATTAAGCCCTAAAATAGTCAAAAAGAAAAAAGGTGGTTGCTACTTAACTTCTGAGGGAGTTGATGTCCTAATTCAACAGATGATCTTACCAACCTGAAAGCAGCCTGGCCTTTTTCTGTTCTAAACAGCTTCCTGGTTATTAATTTTTCCTTCCAGAGAATGTCACAGCATGTAAAACAGGAAGAGCAATTTTCAATTGACCAGATAAATTGGTGTACATGATAACCTTGTACAAAACAGTTTAAATGGTGTATTGTTGAAGAACTCCAGTGTTCTCTCAGTGTGAGGCCAGGAACAATTAACCAAGGGTGAAAGAAAAAAATTGAAATCTTAGTTTAAAGTGGATCGACTGCTTCCCTTTCAGGGGAAAAAAACTAATTTGAATAGACATGCCGGCAAATGTATCCTGAAGCCCGACTGTAGAATTTCCAGTTGCATCATTTATATGTGTCTGTTGGATGGAATCTCTGATTGTAATCATGTAATTGAAAATTGTAAATCATTGGAATATATTTTGGTAGGTTGTGCTATTTAGAAGCTGCCCATGCCAGGAGTTAATCCTCAAGGGATAAGATGCTGCTCCTGAAGGCTTTTGTCTGATGACGGATCATCCAATGAATATTGTAACTCTTCAACAGCACCAGATGTTTTAGCTACTGAGATTATTATGACACTTGAAAGAAGATTAATGATGTTGCACTTAGTTTTGGAATGAATTTATTCCTGTGAAGTATTTTTATTCTCTTTTCCTGTATATTATTATGCATATCCAAAACTGCTATTTTTCCTCTTTAAACATGCAGGAAGCTAGCAATGGTTCTCTTCAGTAAAATCTCTGAGCTTAAATGTATGATTGATAATCTTTTCGAAGTGATTCCCTTCCCCTCACTGTATATGTTATGTAATTTTTTTTATAAAGGAAAAGGAAACACCAGATATGTTTACGACAAGAGAAACAAAATGCTGTCTGGTAGACAAAATTTAAGAATTCCATAAAGTGGCAGTCCTCAACTTACAACCACAAAATTTCCATTGCTAAGCAAGACAGTTGTTAAGTGAATTTTGTCCTTTTTTACAACTTTTCTTGCCACAATTGTTAAGTGAATCACTGTAGTTGTTAAATTAACAACAGGATTGTTAAGTGAATTTGGCTTCCACATTGACTTTTCTTGTCAGAAGGTTGCAAAAGGCGATCACATGAGTCTGGGACACTGAAACCATCATAAATACAGGCCCATTGCCAAGCGTCCAAATTTTGATCACCTGATCACAGGGATGTTGTAACAGTCATGTGAAAAATAATTATAAGTCACTTTTTCCAGTGCCGTAACTTTGAATGGTCACTAAACAAATGACTGTAAGGACTACCTGTGTAGGGTACTGCAATATCCTGTCATAGAATGTGGGGAAAATAAAATAAATTCAAATCTTTTCCCATACTTCTAAGAGCTTGTCAAGGGAATTTGATCTGCAGTTCCCAGAATGTCCAGATGTATGGTTTCAATTTTATTATGTGCATGTATAAACTTTAAAGTGAAAGAAATCTATATGAGAACTACTTCATGTAATGATTAGCTTCTCTTCAATGGGTGAGCAATGTTTCAGTCCATTTCATAAGAACGAAGCTATGTTACCACCACCACCCTGAACTCTCTACTGAAGAAGTTGACCAAGTTCCTATCCCTTTCATGAAAAGACAATATTGCCATATGGTTTCAAGAGAGTTAAAGAAGCAGGAATGACATTCCCTCAATTCCCAGAGCTTTAAACTTGCCAAAGACCACCATCTTGTCTCCTCATGATGAGCAACTGTCTGGACCCCTTGTGGGCAATCCCAAGTCATCTCCTTGTCCAGAGAGAAGTCTCAAAAAGCTGTCTTCAGTTTGCCATTTCTTCCCCATCAGTGCCTGTTAACTGCTTTTCAGATATTAGGAACCTTCAAAATGACATTTCACACCAGGTGAGTTTCCTTCAATCATTAGCTAAATAAGTTTTAAGTATAAGTTTAAGGAACTTTACAATGTTTTTTTAATAAAACAAAAAAGGTGATTAGAACATTGATTTTGGAAAGTTACAAATGGACAAACAGTCCAGATAGATTTGAAATAGGATTTTGAAATTAATTATAAGAATCTTTCCTACAGAAAATGCTGTTGCTTTCAATTCTTTTAAAAAAAAATGATAGGATGGGATTTGGAAGATTGAAAACCAGAGGGAACCAGAGGAACTAAAGGTTTCAACTAAAGGAGAATAAGACTTAAACTTGACTTACTAATATACAATGCAGCAAAATATTTTAACATGACTTATTGAGGGATATTTGTGAACAATGGACCCAGACATTAAGAATGTCTGCCATTATAGATAAATTGTTTTTAAAAGATGTTATGGAAAAAGAATAAGTTTTACCAGATAATACTTGGACTGATCTAAAAGTTGATTTAAAAATGACAACCTTCTAGAATGATATATGGAAAAATAAATGAAACCAACTGATGTTTTAATAACTAAAAGGGATATATAGATAACAAACCAAAAAATAACCTTAGATTATTTTCCTATTTCCCAGATTTACCCTGTGGTAAGATGGGCAGCCAATAAATTTTACAAGCAAACAAACAAATAAATATATTAAAGACTTGTTAAAGTTTTGAAGAATTTTGTGAGAAGGGGGCAAAGAAAAAAATGAAAAGAAATCAAGTACTAGGGCACTATTTGAAGGAATTAAAGATCAAGATTGTTAAAAGTAAAAACAAGGAATATAAAGTTGGTTTAATTGATCAAGGTTAAAATAGATATGGTATTATCTCTATAAACTTTTGCTGATCAGGACTCAGTGATGATATTTTAAGGATTTGTTTATAAAAGGGATGAGATATGAGAAGAATACATCATTTGTTTTATTTTAAGTAACAAGTTACTAAAAATGTTTTACTTGTGATTATATGCTTCTTTTCCTTTATTACATTCTTAATTTTCTTTTTTTCTATTTTCTTATTTTTTGCACTTTCTATTCATTTTTGTTAGTTTGTAGTAGTTTCTATTTTTTTAATTGTAATACTTAATAAAATTACTATTAAAAAGTTTGCTACAGATGTACTGGTATACCCTATGGGGCTATAATATCCATATTTAATCCACATTTAGGATTGGATGCTAAAACTGCAATCATTTGCAGTATTACTAACTGGTGTAGTTTTTGTTTTAAATTTGTGCATTTAAGGCACAATTAGAATGAGTGTTGAATTGTGGAGGATGAAAAATGCTATGTAAAATGTCTGGCACATTTTGTGTGCTTTAGAAATGATTGTTAATTATTGTTAATCATGTTGACAATTTTGATGTAGGCTATAATGTTCAGTATATGTATTCAGGATCATAGAGGAAAATATAAAGTTTAGGATTCAGTCAACCATTCCCGGTCTAGTTAATCAGAATATGAAAAAAAAAAATTTCACATGTTTGTTTTGGTTCTAAAAAGTTCATCACAGTTATGTATGTTTGCAATTGTGGTATGATGGTTAGCACAGTCTTCTCTAATAAAGACATGTTGGCTTGGGTTGATAGGATATATACAGTACTCCAATGCATTTAGAAAACATGTGTTGGGGAAGCTAAATTAGAGTTGGATAAAGCCAACTAAAATCTCCACACATACCTACAACTCATAGGACGATGTATGGATGGGTCACTATTTCTGAAATCTAACCAACCTTATAGATTTGGGAGAGTTGAAATGGGGATTGGATGACCTTCATGTCTTTGATCCTCTTAAATATCTTATGTTTGCACTGTGTGGATTTTAAGTTTAACTCACACTCCTATTTCAAAACTTTTAAACAAGAAGATAAAAGCTAACACAAACTAATAGAAAGTAAGGAAGAAAAAAAAACTTTTAAAAGGCAAAAAGTGCAAGAAAAGTAAAGAAAGTGAAACAATAGAAAAGGAAATATAAAGAAGTAGCTTCCGATCTTTTATTGTTGTTAGTTACGAAGTCGTGTCTGACCCATCGCGACCCCATGGATCTTCTTTACAATCTCTTTAATCTCTCTAAAGTGACATCACATTGCTCTTCTTTCAATAATCTATCCTTCTAATAATCAAAGCCTTAAATCACAAGTTTATTTTGTTTTTCATTTTTACACAAAAAGCCCATAAGAGGCTTTACACAAAAAGCCCATAAGAGGCTTCCGGTCATCAATAAATGGGTTCAGTAATACCTTTTCCCTAATCAAAGAAGTCAATTTATCCATTTCAGCAAAACCTGTCAACTTCACCAACCATTGCTCCATGGTGGGCAGTGTTGAAATTTCCTTCTCTGTACATACAGTAATTGCAAATGACCCACAAATCTCGGTTAATCCCTGCAATGGGGAGTGTCAGGATTGCCATCGTAAATTGGTGCGGTCAAGTGGCATCTTGCTTTACAGCTGCACTGATTTATGACGACAGTCCCAGCTCCAATTGTGCTTGTAAGTTGAGGACTATCTTTATTATGGCTAAGGGCTCCTTCTTCTCTTCTCCAAGTCTCTATGTTTTAAATGTGCTTTGCTTTTCTCAGTATAATCAGAATGTATTCACTATACTTATTTTTTAAATAAAAATATTTTCAAATGTTATGTTTGGAAGCATGTTTATCTAATCAGCAATGCTAAAGACATGGCATTCCTTAAATCTGAACAATGCAATGCAGTTTTGGCCAGCAGCAGTGCTAATTGTTTTCCCTCTTTCAAGTTTTTCCAGGATCCTGTAAGAAATTGATTTTCACTCTATAATAACCTTCACCATTATCTGATCTGTTCCAGCCAGCAGGACTGTCCAGAAGAAATCTAATTTCAGTATGTCATATGAAGAATACTAAGATGAAGTTTATTTTCCTAGCTCTTCATTCATTCCTTATAGATGCAACTTGACGATCCCCTTTACCCAGAAGAGGAAGCTTAGCCTCAGTTGCATTTCTTTTATTTCTTTTTATTTATATATTAGATTTTTATCTCACTCTTATCACTTTATAAGTAACTCAAGGCAGCGAACATTCCTAATATTCCTTCCTTCTCCTATTTTCCCCACAACAACTACCCTAGGGATTGGGCTGAGAGAAAGTGACTGACCCAAAGTCACCCAGTTGGCTTTCATGGCTAAGGGAGGATAAGAACTCGGAGTCTCCTGGTTTCTAGGCTGGCATCAAACTGGCTATACATGAAACTCCATTTGCCTGCTTTCGTGAAAAGTTTTCCAAATTCAGTCATAGAAGAGGCTATCAAGGGTACTTCTCAGTGCAGGTTTATTATGCCTTTGCTTCCTCTTGTTCATGGGATCTGGTAGAAATTTCTCCTGAAGTTCACTTCCATTGGGAACCACCTGTTTTTCCATCTTTTTTTTTCCATTATGCTTTAAAATTACAAACCTGCTAAATTGCTGCACAATGTCAAATTCCTAACACTCAGTAAGTCACAGGTTTTTGAATCCTAACGCCCTCTCATCAACCTCAACCAGTTTTGGTTGCCACAATATAAAAAAGTTTTTTGAGACTCTAGAAAGAGTGCAGAGAAGAGCAACAAAGATGATCAGGGGACTGGAGGCTAAAACATATAAATAACAGTTGCAGGAATTGGATATGTCTAGTGTAATGAAAAGAAAGACCAGGGGTGACATGATAGTAGTATTCCAGTATTTGAGGGGCTGCCACAAAGAAGAGAGACTCAACCTATTCTTCAAAGCACCTGAAGGCAGAACAAGGAGCAATGGATGGAAATTTATCAAGGAGAGAACCAACCTAGAACTAAGGAGAAATTTCCTGACAGAACAATTAATCAGTGGAACAATTTGTCCCCAGAAATTGTGAGTGCTCCAACACTGGAGGTTTTAAAGAAGAGATTGGACAAGTATTTGTCTGAAATGGTATAAGGTCTCCTATTTGAGCAGGAGGTTAGACTCAAAGACTTCCAAGATCCCTTCCAACTCTGTTATTCTGTTAAAAGCATATTGCATCTCTCCTCACCAGCTGTCCGTTGAGTACCTTCAGGTCACAGGCTGCTTGTTAGCAAGCTCAGATTCCTAGTCATCAGCCTCCCTTCTGAACTATGTTTTTGAGGGCCAGGCCTGCTCCTCTTGTCAATTAAAACCAGTAGAAAATAAAATGCTGTTGGTTTTGTCTCATTTTTTAATTATTATTTTAAGAAAACATCTTCAATGGCAGCACAGCAGGCAGAAGTTAATCCTGTACCGTAGAAGACTTGCAAACCAAATTATTTCTACACAGTGGAACCACAGTTCCTGGGTAGGCTCCCCACATTTGCAGACATCTAGAACAAATCAATACAAGACAATAACAGCAACATTATTATAAGGATGATTAAAAGCAACAATAATCCAGACAATCTTCACTATTCTGGCATAAAAATGTGGACAATGAAATTTCAGATAGTGAGAACTGGAATCTTGGGAAATGGAGACTTACAGTATGTTCCAGAGTTCAAGGCAACATCTTCCTTCCCCAAACACTATGGGCTCATACACACAACTGTTGTGGGTTTAGAGCCAAGGAAAATTATGGAGCCATAATCCTACTGTCTCTACAGCACTTGTCTGAATGGGCTATAATGGTTTGCTGCCTCTTCAACTCTCTTTACAAAATTATGAAGGCAATGATCTCTTCAGCAGAAAGCTGAGCATCACCATTTGCCCTGGAAGGTGTGTACTGTGGTATTTGTAAGATTTAGGAGCTCCATCCAATCCCTATCCAATCAATCTTTTCCCCAAAGAACCACTGACATATTAATCTAACAGCTACAAAATGGGAAGCTTGTCTCTTAACTCCAAGGTAAAGAGATTGCCTGGATTTGTGTAACTCAGATTCTGCTGCTGCATAAATGTTCTTGGACCTTTAAGAGATGTGTATGTGCGTGTGTCAAGAAAGGAATTTGATGCACATGATAGCAGTGTTTAGCAATGAGGGATATCAACATAATTTCTATTTACTGATTATAGGCTTATTAATCCATTGACTGGTTGATCTATCAGCCACTGGGTGGCAATAATGAATTAGATTTTTTTTTTGCCATTTCTTGGCTGCCATCTATAAGTTGTAGAGATCTGTGCTTATCTCATTCATTCTGCAGTCTTATAGTCTTAATCTACATTCTGTACCACAGATTTAGGTCCCTCCCTAATTATTCAACGTTTATGTTTTTTTCTGAGCTACCCAACTCCTACGTCCATTTACCAAAATGAGCAGATGTAAATAGACTTTTTCCTTTCTTTTAACAAACATTAGTTCTTGCAACGGACTACATTTTAAAATGTCTCCATCATCTTTCCTTCTTTAGCAAAGCAAGATGCCTATTTTCATCTACTCACATTAGATTTTTGCAGTGAATATATAACTTGAAATTTTCCCTTTCAGACACAACTAGTTTTTTGGAAAATTGAGTTTCAGCTCCATACTGTTCATTACTGTCTATCATCCAATAGATTCAACATTCACTACAAATTAATTGGGTTCACAGTGTGCAACACACTTTTGTCTCATCCACATTGCCAACCGACGCATCTTGAATGTCACCACCAGAAGTATAGCTCTCCATAAATCATTAAACAGTAAAGGAGACATCACACATTTTTGTGTTATTCCCAGCTCAATGCTGAACCTTTTGTTAGCATTTCAATTATTTTCACACACGCTTTTTTTCTACCCTAAACTACTGCTACCACGTTCAGCAAACATATATATTCATGCAAACTGTTGCATTATTCTAGTCTACTTTTCATATATTGAAAAGGTCCATGCCATGTCACTATTCCATCACAGAAATTGTACAGAAAGAAACTCCTAGTTTTTCACCATTTTCCCTACTTTTTCACTGGTGAAATTGTAGGAAAAAAGGTGTTTCATCAATCCACCAATGAAATAAAGTGAAGTTCACTCAGGTAGCTCAGGGCAAAATACCCCTGGAGGATAGCAACAGGGACTGGAAGGAAGAGATATGCCTGCTGCAGTACTGTATAGCCAATTTGAACAGAGGGATTTGCCTGCTCTGAAATGGGACACAGCAGGTGAACTGAGAGTGCCATTTCTGCCCGTGTTAGAAAACACAACTTTTAATGCTTAATAAAAGAAGGGCCTTCTCTGTAGTGGCTCCCTTCCTTTGGAACATCATTCCCTTGGAAATAAAGCTGGCCCCCTCCTTGCTGCTTTTCTGGAAGGACTGAAGACATACAGGTAGTCCTCATCTTACAGCTATTCATTTAGTGACTCAAGTTACAACGGCACTGAAAAAGTGACTTATGACTGTGTTTCACAGTTACGACCATTGCAGCATCCCTATGGTCACATGAGCAACATTGGCAACTGACTCATATTTATGGCAGTTATAATATCCTAGTGTCATGTGATCATCTTTTGAGACCTTGTGAACAGCAAAGTCAATGGGGGAACCAGATTAATTTAACAACCATGTTACTAACTTAACAACTGCAGTGATTTACTTAACAACTGTGACAAGAAAGGTCATAAAATGGGGCAAAACTCATTTAACAGATGTCTCACTTAGCACTGGAAACACTGAGCTCAATTGTGGTCATAAGTTGAGGAACTACCTGTAGTTCTGCCCCAGGGCCTGGGGGGCCCCAGGTTGATTTAGAACTGATCCAGGGGTTGCATGATTGTGTTTGTCACTGCCATGGGGAGTGAGTTGAAAATGCAATTCCCAGAATCCCCAGGGAGTGTGCAACACTTCCGAGCTATGGAGAAGATTGGTATAACAAGGGCCCACTGGGAGTTGCAGTGATGTTCGTAGGCTGATTTATAACAGGAATCATTGGGTCAATGTTTCAATGTACACCCAGCCGATCCATTTCTTCTGCAGCCAAAGGAGCAGCTTCATACTGCAGCTGCATTCCGTCCTGCATTTTGCAGTCAGGCCTTTTCAGATTCAATCCATAGCTTGGTCCTTGGCTGCAGAGGTCTTGCACAATTGAGCTATGGATTGACTGAGAAATGCAGGCCTGGCTGCAGAAGACACTGCAGAAGATGTGGGCTGGCGAGGAGAGGCCTGGCTGCGAGGTAAGTGGGTGCAGGGCGTGTGGGGCAGCTCCGCACACCCGCCCCTGCCCTAGCTTGATTTTTAGGTGTGTGCCTCACCCCAAAACTAGGGCTTATTTTTGGCGTAGGGCTTATATTAGGTCCACCCCCAAAAATCAAGCTAGGGGTTATTTTTTGGGTAGGCGTTACTTTCGGGAAAACACGGTATTTATTTGAAACTGCAGAAGCTCATCAATATACAATATACAGATGAAGCTTAGCCCTATTTCTCCCTGCCCTTAGTGCTGTGGTATCCTACTTGCCATTATTCGGACCAAGGAATAGAAGCAGATTCCCTCAAAGACCAAGGATTGACAGCTCCCAGCTCCAAATAGTAGGTAAAATTTATTCTTAATAGAACTGTAGCTCACCTTCACTGAAGGAGTCAACATGTAGCATGGGAACACTCTGATTCATCTTTGTTACCTAAGCAAAGTAAGTTTGGTGGCCATAAATAATTTTTGTTGACTTTGGATAACTACCAGCTATGAATCTTCCTGGACAGTGATAGTACTTCATGTTCTGGGAGCATCTCATCTAGATTATTTTACAATTCGCTCTTTACCTTTGAAACTGCTGTGAAAAACCACATCTTATGCAGAATATATATTGCTAGGTTGCTATGCGAAACAACCCCCAGAATTTACCTTCTATCCTGAGATGCGTAATATAGGGTTGCTTGGAAATGTTTGAATAAATAACTAACCTGGAACTAAAATATGGAGAATTCATATTTCCAACATTCAAGATAAGAGAGAGTTTTGGAACTATCAACATGAGTTAGGGAGATAGAAAATTCCTGACAATAAATAGCAGTGAAGACTGGCAAATATGCCTAGACTGGCAAATATGCCTAGAGCATCCTGAATTTCTGCATTTATGAAATGTGGAAAGCACACCAAATTTCAACATGCTAGCAGAAAGAAACATTTAGTCTGGCTAAAATGATTGATTCTATGGTTTATTATCTAAGGATTGGCACACGTTTGAAATTAGCAGTACAGCCCTAAGGATGCTGGGTCTGCAAGCCATCTACTGTCTGTCACTCTTTCACATTCTGGCTGGGCTTCCTTTGTCAAGGCTTAGATGGACCATCTTTTCATCAGTCCTAATTTTTGAGAGCTTAAATAATTAGGACTTCTTCCATTCACATGTAACTAAATCTGGTATTCAAGTTGCCTACTGCTCCAGACAAGATTGTCCAGTATTTGAAGTCTGCTTGTTAAATTTAAGAAGACTGGCTTTGCAAAACAACCAAGAAGAGATTGGACAGTTGTTTGTCTGAAACGGTATAGGGTTTCCTGCTTGAGCAGGTGGTTGGACTACTGGAAGACCTCCAAGGTCCCTTCTGTTACTCTGTTATTCTTGCAGTAGGGAAACTAAAGAAGGAATAGCAGAAATAAAAGAAAAGCCATACATCTCTCTGAGTGGCATTTAAATTTGCCCTTCCAAGATCAAGAGGGGTTCTTGCTGGATCCCAGTACCTTCACGTCTTTCCATGTCCAGAGACAGCTTCACTCCACCCAAGCCCTTAGCTTACAAAAAGAGGGGGGTGGGCTTGTAGGAGATTTCTTTTGAGTTAAGAAAATGGCAAACAGACCTGGCAGCGGGAAGCGACATCTGGAATGTACAACTCTTACACATAAGCAAGAGGGCTATCAATCAACTGCCAAGTCCACAAGTTATGGTAAGCAGCCCATTATGGTGTGATTCCTGGAGCTGGTCCTAGAGTTTAGCCTGGAGGTCAGCAGCAACCAGAAGAGGAGCAGTCATGTTGAGGCAGCACCTAATGCCAACAAGTGCAAGAACGTTGGAGGGAAGCAACGGCTGTGTGACCCTTTAAGCCAGGGGTGTCAAATTGGCGGCCCATGGGCCGGGTGCTTCACACACAGGTCACGCCCACCCCAGCTCCACAAAGGCAAAAAATGTCATGATACATCACATGACACGATCATGTTTGACACCCATGCTTTAAATCTTTAATATTTCTACTTGTTCTATGGACTAACCATCAAAGACTTATTTACATGGCTGCATCAACTTGCAAAGCCCAGGAGGGCAACAGGAAGGGTGTGTGCTGCAATAAAACGTTGGGCGCCATCATTTTCTATGTCGTGTTGTGTCCAGTTCTTGGGACCCTCACAAGGACAGAAGGAGAAAGAACCAACAATACAGGTAGCCCTTGACTTATGGCCGCAATTGAGGCCAAAATTTCTGTTGCTCAGTTGACAAGTGAATTTTGCTCCTCTTTACAGCCTTTCTTGCCACAGTTGTTAAGTGAATCAATTCGGTTGTTATGTTAGTAACACGGTTGTAAAGTGTGTCTGGCTTTCCCATTGGCTTTGCTTGTCAGAAAGTCGCAAAAGGCGATCACATGACTTTGGGATACTGCAACCGTCATAAATAGGAGCCAGTTACCAAGGGTCCAAATTATGATCCTGTGACCATAGGGATGTTGCAACAGTCATAAGTGTGGAAAACAGTCGTGTCACTTTTTTCAAGACCATTGTAACTTTGAGCGGTCACTAAACGAATGGTTGTAAGTCGAGGACTACTTGTACATTTTCAATGGAGTTTTTAACTTAGTAATTTGCAAATCAAGCACACACACCCCATAAGATTTTCTTGGTTCCCTCCCTCTAGTGCCCTCTTCTGCCAAGTGTAATGTAAATTTCCAAACTCCAGGGATAGTACCCGGTATTCTCCACCCTAGAGAAGGCAGCTGCTCTTGTAGAAAAACCCTGAGTTCCTTCTAAGTGGATATTTGATGTCATGCTTGAAAGGGCCCTGCCTTCTTCACAAATATCTCCCCCAGCCCCTTCGTGAAAACTATCTATGGCGCCTTGGCAATTCAGAAATATACAGAGATCATGTTGCACCCTGTCACTCTTGAGAATTTTTCTTTATGGAAAGTGTTTGGCAAGCTCATCCCCTACACAGGTGCTGGAGGAGGGGACGATATCCTGGTCAGTCAGCACATTGTACTGACTTTTGGTGGGGGGGGGAGAAGAAGGGAGACCCTGCCCCAATGGCACTGCCGGAGAAAGACTCAGCTCTCAAGTAGCTTGTGAACAGGGTATCAAACAGCGACATTTGATTCCTCGTTTCAGGCAGCAAAATAATTCAGTCTGGCCTCAGCATATTTGTTTAATGCTTTACTTTAACTTTCAGCCGGTTTTGACAAAAAACAACAACAATGCAGATTGGTTCTGTGAGCGTTAGAGTGCCCAACACCACTATGTTATACAGGTAGTCCTCGACTTACAACAGTTTATTTAGTGGCCGTTCAAAGTTACAACGGCACTGAAAAAAAGTGATTTTTGACCTTGCAACCGTTGCAGCATCCCCGTGGTCACATGATTGAAATCCAGACGCTTGGCAACTGGTTCATATTTATGACGGTAGCAGTGTCCCGGGGTCATGTGATCCCCTTTTGTGACCTTCCGACAAGCAAAGTCAATGGAGAAGTCCGATTCACTTAGCAACCGTGTTGCTAACCTACCAACTGCAGTGAGTCACTTAACAGCTGTGGCAAGAAAGGTCGTAAAATGGGGCAAAACTCACTGAACAAACGTTTCATTTAGCTCTGTTGCGGTCGTCACTTGAGGATTACCTTTATTTCCTCTGATATTTTTGCCCTTCGATAATTGCTGCCACGTGCTAACTATGTGCCCCAGGGACTTTGTGAAATCGCCATCCATGTGTTCGACTATGTAGGAGGAACAGGATACTTTAGACTCCGCCGTGAGTCAAAAGCAGTTTTGGTCTCTGCAGCCGCAGCACCTGTCCGAGTGCCACATTCTCCTTGGCTTCGTAAGGATAAACAAGCTTAGCTCCTGCCGGCAGGGCTGCCTGGTCACACCTCATCCCTCGTCACATATAACCCAGGATTAATAGAGTTGTGCTCTATCCCCTCCCAGGGAAGAATTCGGATTGCTAGGTATACTTTGGGAAATTTAGATTATAATTCTGTTTTTGAGAGTTGGTTTGTACTTGGAGGCTTTTTCTGAACCTTGATAAAAGATGTTACACTGGTTTGTAAGAGAAATTCCTTAGATTTCCCCAAGAGTTCAGTTATAACAGACTGGAGCACCCATCCAATGAAGCACAAAGGGTTTATTATGGCACTGGAGTCAGCAAAAGAGGTGGGAATTCAACTCCTTCTTACAGAGATATACACGTTAGAATACATACACACACATGTATGTATTGGTGCACGTCAAGTATGGCAGCAAATCTCTTGAGACAATGAAGTGGAGCTAAAAGCAATAGTGTATTGAGAAACTATGAGGCAATATTTTATAAACACTTTTACTTTCTAAGAAGTTATTTCCATGGATTTATTTTATGCTGGTCTTCGCTCTGCAAGCCTTTGCTCATCTCCTAGTATTTTCTCCCAGCTTTGTCAACATCCCTTGGCCTTATGAGTGGCCAGGCAGATAAGCTGGTTCTTTTACAAGTCCTTGGACTGGTAATTCAGCAAAGGAGACATTTTGCTTGGCCTAAATCAATGCCCTGTGTTCTCCTGCAGTTTCTATCATAATCTAAGGTCTTGGAGTGAATGAATATGAATCCATTGGGGTGAAATTCTTGAACTGAAGGCAAGAACAGACCTTTTTATAGCCAATTGTTGTCATTGTTTAGGTCAGGGCTTTTCAACCTTTTCCACCCATTGTACCACTTTTAGGATATGGCAACATCCGAGTACCACCAGTCGCCTAGTAAGGTGTCAAAAACTCGATGACCCGCCCCCAAAAAAGGAAAAAAGTGATAAAGTACAGTAGTCCTCGGCTTACAACAGTTCGCTTAGTGACTGTTCGAAGTTACAATGGCACTGAAAAAAGTGCCCCCCAAGCCACAGCCGAGCA
>JANHFS010271096.1:0-15469 GCA_032467975.1 Trimeresurus albolabris
CTGAGCCAGCCATGCTGGCTCAGGAATTCTGGGAGTTGAAGTCCACGAGTCATAAAAGAGACACAGTTGCCTACCTCTGGATTAGTTTAATGATCAAGGCATTCACTTAACAACTGTGTTCACTTAATGATCACTGCAAAAAAGGTCATAAAATTGAGTGCGGACTTGTGGTGACCTGCTTTACAACTATTATGACTTACAACTGAAATTACAGGCTGCATGCCTGTATATCATTAAATGTGTTTCCAATAAGTGAAATAATACTGATCTGTACTGTAGACATTTGGTGAAATTTTGCAGGAAATCTTCATAACGGGTGCTCTCTTGAATTGTATGGATGCATTTGTTCTAATTTTCATTTGTGGAACATTTTAGTTGGGAAACTGTTGACATTTTTTGGGGTTTTGCATTGACTGTGACTGTTTCTTTCTTAGGTATACCAAGTTAGTTGGGTTATGCTCTGAAAGGGAGTTTAATTATTATGCTAAATTAATGAAAATTGATCCAGTACATCATTTCTACTTCCCCTTCTTTAAAAAAAATGGGCTTATTGGAAGAATAACCCATTATATGCAGACCTATTCAATATGTAGACCTTTGTACTCTGACGCATTTGTTCTCTGATTTGACTTTGGTACATGCAGATGTTTGAAGGACAAATGCGTGTCTTTTCAAGCCCTTGTGAGTTTTCATCAGTCAAGGTTGCATAGGTAATAGTAAAGTACTTAATGGATAAACCCATTCTTACATGTCTTAAATGATGTATTTCCATTTCTCATGAATGACTGTACAATTCAACTCATGACTCAATTCACTACAATATTAATCAAATTAAAGCAAATATTCTTGAGTCAGATTTTCCACTAAGGATGAAGTCCACTTCTGCTTTCATAAGCACGTGGCTTTTATTTCATGGACATGCTGAAGTAGCAATGAGGAAATTCAAGTAATTTCATGGGAAAATCCCATAAGTATAAAAACTGATTTAGTGTTAGGGTTAGGTCTCCTTGAATTAAGATTTCCCTAACAGGATTTTCTTGCATATTTTACCAGGACACTTAAAGTAAAGCAGGCTCACAAAGTCAGGTCTCTGCTAAGCATTACAATGTGCTACAAAATCTTTTGAAGATGTCCATTTTGCTGTCAGAATTCATGGAGACCTAATCCTAGTCCTAAATGAATTTGACTGCGATGGGATTTTCCCATGTATTTTACCAGGTAATATAGATAGTGCAGGATCGAAAAGTCAGCCCCCTCTTAATGATGCAATACATATCCCTTGCTCTCTGAATTCATGGAGAACTGACCTTAATTCTAAGTGGGTTTGTCCCCCAAAGGGATTTTCCCACGTATTCTTCCAGGATAAAGAGATAGGGTGCACTTAGGTAATCAGCACACTCCTAAGAATAGCGATGCACTACAAATCTAGTGGTGATATCCATTTTGCTCTCTAGATTCATGGAGATCTTATCCTAACCCTAAATGGGTTTGCCCCTAGGGGATTTTCCCATGAATTTTACCAAGAAAAGAGATTTTTCCAAGTGTTTTACTAATAAATGTAGATAGGGCATACTTGAAAAGTGAGCATCCTCCTGAGCATACCAATGTGCTACAAATCCTTCTGTGACATTCATTTGTCTCTCGGAATTCCTGGAGACCTAACCCTAACCCCAAGTGTGTTTGCCCCCAAGTGGTATTTTTCAATGTATTTACCAAGGAACATAGATTGGATGGTATGCAAAAACTGAGAGCCCCCTCTAAGCATAAAAAACACTAGAAATCCATTGGCAATATCCATTTTGCTCACTGAATTCATGGAGACCTAACCCTAACTCAGTTTTTCCCCAATGGGATTTTTCTATGCATTTTATAAGGAAAAGCAGATAGAGCGGGCTCACAAAGTCAGCACCCTGCTAAGCTTCTTGGATGAGAAATGAAATGTCTTAAAAAAAAACCAAGAAAGTCCAGTTGCTTCTTGAAAAAGCACCTTTGGGACAACCATGACCTGGATGACTGTCTCCATGGACATTTGGCTATGCGCTTTGGGATGAGCACCCTTCGAATGGTTCGGGAATGTGAATGGATTTCCAGAGAACGTTGTAGACTGTAGGAACAGGGCAGAGGGCATCCTGCAGCCAGAGGGCTCCACACCCATTTGCACTGCTTGGGTGACCCTGAAGACACAGATAAATCTCCTGGTGGCCTCAATGACTCTCTAAAAGAATGCAAATGACCAACTGTCTACAAGGAATATAAATCCTTCCATTCCCCACCATCCCCTCAGAGCTGAAGAAGCCTTTCTTTCTTCAAAGAAAAACAAGAAAGTCCAGTTGCCTCCTGAAAAAGCACCTTTGGGACAACCATGACCTAGATGACTGAGAGTCTCCATGGACACCCTGCTAAGTATACCGATGAGCTAGGAATCCGTTGATGACACTCATTTTGTTCACCAAATTCAAGAAAGCCTAACTCTAACCATAAGTGGGTTTGCCTCTCAATGGAATTTTTCCATGTATTTTACCAGGAAAACTAGATAGGGCAGGCTTGCAAAGTCAGCACCCTCCTAAGAATAAAAATGTAATACACATTCATTGGTGACGTCCACTTTGCTTTTCAAATTCATGGAGACCTAACCTTAAATGGGTTTGCCCACAGTGGGATTTTCCCATGTATTTTACCAAGTAACGTACTTAGGGCGGACTTGAAAAACGAGTGACCTCCTAAGCATACCAATGCACTACATCCAGTTTGCTCTCTGAATTAATGGAGACTAACCCTAGCCCTAAGTAGGTTTGCCCCCCCCATGAGATTTTTCCATATGTTTTATCAAGAAACATAGATAGGGAAGGATCGAAAAGTGAGCATCCCCGTAAATATAACAATATGTTACAAATCCATTGGTGACATCCATTTTGATCTTTGAATTTAGCTTCTATCCTGGCTTTTAACTCTTGGGAAACATTCAGATCTAAAGCTTTAACAAAAACCACATTTAATATAGATCAAGTGTTTCAGTATTTTCTTTAAAAAAAAGAAATAAGCAGCAATTTAATTATCACAATATAAAGATCCCAATATGATTCGTTATTAAATCACTCTTACTGCAGTTTGCTTTGTAATGTTTAAAACAATTTGAATACTTCCTACTTTCCAAAACAAACCAGAAACAAACAAACAAAAAGCCAGAGAAACAGGAAATTTTATAAAAATTATAGAAAGTATGGGATGAATAAATACCTTAAAGATTCCAGTCTGGTTCTTCACATAAGAAACTAGAAAAAATATCCATGGGAAGGAGAGCTGATGTATTAAGTGCAATTGCCAAAGCAAAAATAGATGTTATGGTAGAAATTACTTTATTTTCCCATCTACTCTGTTACTTGCAGACATAAACCCAGCAAAACACCAAAATGACCTAAAAAAATAAGGCAAGTTATTATAACAAAATAATAATTTCAGCATTAATTTTATTCTTTATATACACACTGAAAACAGTTCTGCTCTTTCATATTATGCTTATTATTTGGAGAAATTTATTTTCTAACATACTTGTTAGAAAAATTACATAAAAATTATTGAAGCACAGTTTCCACCTATCAATTGCCACATCTCTGAAGTAGACCACATCATTTTCTCACTGCACTTGGCTTTTGTTTAATCAATCAGCATTACTGTAAACATAATATATTGACTGTTTTGTATGTAGCACCATATTTCCTTATATAAAATGTTGATATGTATAATATATGTCTGTGGCAATAACAATGACATAATGATACAGCATCTCCTCTTGTAATACAAAGAAACTCTTGGCTAATCTTAAAAAGTTAAAGCCTGAATAATATTTGAAGGGAAGACACTCAAAAGCCCAGAGATGTAGATTTGACTAGGAAGATTTGAAAAAAATCTTAACTGACCTTAAAAAAAGGTTATGAAAAGTGCATAGCTAATGAAGCTAGCAAGAGACAAATGCTATCTGAAATAAATGTTATCTTTTTAAGTTAACTGAAATTAACTGTCATCAAATACAGTTAATATAAAAAGTTCAATTTTATTGTTAATTATCACATCAGAGGAAACTGTTCGCTGCAGATATTAGTTTAATAAACAGTTTCATGCAACATATTATGAAATCATCTAACTTTTGACTTTGGCCTAATTTTGTAAGAACACTACTACAGGTAATCCTCGACTTACGACCACAATTGAGCTGAAAAGTTAGGTGCTAAGTGAGACATTTGTTAAGTGAGTTTTGCTCTTTTTTATGACCTTTCTTGCCACAGTTGTTAAGTGAATCACTGCAATTGTTAAGTTAGTAACATGGTTATTAAGTGAATCTGGTTACCCCACTGACTTTGCTTGTCAGAAGGTCGGAAAAAGGCATAGCGTGACCCAAGACATTGCAATTGTCATAAATAGGAAATAGTTGCCAAGAGTTTGAATTTTGATCATGTAAATGTGAAAAGCGGTCATAAGTCACATTTTTCAGTGCCATTGTAACTTTGGTCCCTAAATGAACAGTTGTTAAGTCAAGAACTGCCTGTAATTAGATTTAACAAATAGTTATGTCCAGATTTGCCCAAGCATGTATGATCTCCTACTGTCTGACCAGGAAGTTTGTCCCAAATTGTCCAGGATGGAGGCAATGAAATTATAGGCATTAATCAGGAAAAAGAAGCAGCACAATTTCCTAGCTGTGTTTTCCATAAAAAAATATCCTACCTGTATGGTTAGGGGTTTTTTTGGTGGCTTTTTTTTTTGTAAAAAAACCAGATGTATTAATGCTGGCTTAGTTTATACAGAGTTATGAAAATTCTACATTGGTGTGGCAAAAGTTGGTACATTCCAATGACTGTCTAACTCTCTGCCTAATTTTTTTTAATTGATGAATTTACTTGGATGAGTAACGAGAATGTCTCAGATTAACAAACTTTGGTCCAGTTGCCATGATTTAACCTTTTTAAGATACTTTTGGCTGGGATGATTGAGTTTTCATTGATATATTTCAATACATTTTGGAGAGAACCCCCTGCAGTTGGTTTGACAAGAGTTGGTACATTCCAATGACTGTCTGATTCTCTGCCTAACTGATTTCTTTTTATTTTGACCGATGAATTTATTTGGATGAGTAATGAAATGTCGCAGATTAACAAACTTTGGTCCAATAGCCATGATTTAACCTTTTTTTAGAGACTAGGCCTGAAGCAGTCTTGAAAAATCAAAAGCCTCCACCATTTTTAAAGCACTGGGCCCTGTATGAAATTGCAAACTGGTGACACTGCACCAGTATTTAAGGTATGAAATCATATATTTCTGTAATATCCTAAGTCTGCATAAGCTAAACCAGCATGAATACATCTATTGTTGTTGGGTGGGGTTTTTTTTTTTACAAAAAAATATTGAAATATAATGATTGAGTTTTCATTGATATATTTCAGGCCTAGTCAGTTCTAGTGGGCATAACCAAAATAACTGATTTAATGAGTTGCTCCGTGCTAGAGGAGCATAGCTTAAGTTGTGTACTGTATATTGCGTTTTACTAAGTAAAAAGAAACCACTTGGGCTCCAGTGCTGCGCAGCTCGCCCTGTTGACCCACAACAGAGCCAGTGAGTTTCCTAACAGCTGCAATGGCTGAATTCCTGTCGCAGCAAAGGCATTTTCCAATACAATCTTGATTACTACAGCTTCAGTCTTAGCTAAGTTTACGTGAGGATTAAGCCTTCTTGGGCAAAGTGTAGCTCATTGCCAGATTAAGCCCTGGGCCGGTTCTCAGCATGAACTTAACCGCCTCTCCAGAAACTATTTTGCCCCATAACCGCTGAGAGTACAGGTAGTCCTCTATTTACAACAGTTCGTTTAGTGACCAAAGTTATGTCAGTGAAAAAAGTGACTTATGACCATTTTTCACCCTTATGACCGTTGCAGCATCCCCGTGTCATGTGATCAAAATTCAGATTCTTGGCAATTGGCATGTATTTATGACAGTTGCAATGTCCCAGGCTCATGTGATTCCCTTTTGTGACCTTCTGATAAGCAAAGTCAATGGGGAAGCCAGATTCACTTAACAATCGTGTTACTAACTTAACAACTGCAGTGATCCATTTAATAACTGTGCCAAGGAAGGTCGTAAAATGGGGCCAAATTCACTTAACAAATGTCTTGCTTAGCAACAAACATTTTGGGCTCATTTATGGTCGTAAGTCGAGGACTGCCTGTGTTAGCTTTGTCAGTGGCCAGGAAAGGTATAAATGAATGAAATAAATGAAAAGCCAGAGCCCTCGTTTATTCCTCCTATCAGTAAAGCAAGGCCGAAGAGATACCATCCCGTCACCAAATCCACCTCAGTAATGAAGGCCACCATCTTTATTTCTGGCAACAGCACTAACACAAAGAGCAGCAATGATGGAAACATTGTGGTGAGTGTGAAGCAGTTACCATAGGAACTGCTACGCTTTCGCTGGAAGACCCCAACAGTAGTTGGAAGTTTCCAACTGCCTTATGTCATGAAGCAGCAGCCATTGAGGGAAAGTGAGCTCAGCAAGGTTCATATAAGAACTGTGTTGAGGCTTTTGGATGAAGAAACTGTGCGAATCAGTCTCAGGGTGGGAAGTGGCATTGCAAAGGGCTTGTGATTCAAGGTCAGAACTTTATTTATTTTTTAAATATGTTTTACTAATTTTTTTTACATAATCACTTGAATATTTGGTAAACATCACGTTGTCTGGGTTTATATTTAAAAAACAATCAATAACAATCAGTTTCTATAATTCTCTAGTCCACATAATAGCTTTGCTTGACATTCTCATCTTCCAAAAATGTTCTCTTTTGCCATCCTTGAATTAATACAATTCTTATTATTTGGATAAATAATAATTAAATATAGACATTTGTTCTAATATTTCTGTCAGTAATATTGACACTGATATAAAATTTCTTTTCTAACTGATCATCTTGATTGCCTTATAGCTAGAGGCCATGTAGATCTTTGAGAGAAGCAGGAGGTACAAGAAGAGTTCTGCCTTAATCTCAGAAACAGGAAACATTGACATCTATGAGAGAATTGCAATTGAGTTTGGAAATCAGAAGTTTTACTTCGATGGAACAGAGAACTGGACCAAGACAAAGGTGCTATAGTTCAGATAAAAGCTTTTGTGGTACACAGCACCAGGTCTACAAGTGTTCAATGTTGAGGACGTTCAACTGCATCCATCAGAAGGTAAATCATGGCCATTGATCCAATAGTCAAACGTGGTGTGAAGCATCTGTACAATCCAGTGGTAAAGAGGCTGGCCACAGTGAATTAATAGCTTGCATTTCAGGGCTCCTATCATGAGGTGTTTAGGGAGTTTCTCAGTCATCCAGGTCATAGTTGTCCCAAAGATGGTTTTTCATGAGGCAACTTTCTTGTTTTTCTTTGAAGACGTTTCGCTTCTCATCCAAGAAGCTTCTTCAGCTTGGGCCAGTCTCCATCATCCAGTCAGAGCTGCAAAAACTTCTTGGATGAGAAGCGAGACGTCTTCAAAGAAAAATAAGAAAATCCAAGTGACTCATGAATTTGGCTTGGGAAACTTGATGGGAGATATATCTGCAAAACTGTGTCTGGCAATATAACCCCTGCTCTATATGTTGGCAACTACAGGTAAATGAGAAGCCAGATCCAATCTTGATCCACTACATGTTAAAATGTTTATTTTTTCCCTCCCAAAGGTTATGGGAAATGCAGCTAACAATAGTCCATTTTAGGAAAGTGGTTTTTATCAATCACATTAATTTTGAAGATGAATACTAATTGTTCTCACATGTACTTAAGTTCTATTTACAGTACTGTTATCTATTCTCTTTACAGCCTGATGTTACTGCATTTGATTGCATCTGACACATTCATCGCTTGTTTTGTATGAAAATCAGGCACACGTCAACCACGAATGAAGGCAAATATACGTGTCCCAGGATAAAGTTGCAGGATCCAATCTGGGTTGGTCACTGGGACTAGAGGTTTAGTCTTCTGAGCTTTCAGACTGGTGCCCATCTTCAAGGAACTTCTCTCTAGCAGAGTGTGTGTAGTATTTATAGTACCTGTTGTAAGTGCCTTTTTTAAAAAAAAAAGATGTTGATTGGGGTGCGTTGATGGCTGGCTTTTAAGTCATTAGCTGTCTTTTACTTGTGATGCCCAGCCCTTGCCTTGTAAGTACTTGATAGGCTGGTGGTAAATCAGCACTCCTGTCAGTCAACACTAGCCTATTTACCACCAGCTTATCAAGTACTTACAAAGCAATGGATGGATGGATAGATAGATAGATGGATGGATGGACAAAATAAGATAGACAGATCTCTGAATTCAAAATTGTGTCATCTACCTACAGTAGTTTAGAGAGAAAATTCAAATATAAGAAAGCTGAGGGAAAGTAGTAAAGCAGTAGAAGACTGCTAGGAAAGGAGAACAGAGACTGGGAGAAATAGAACCGAAATTGTATTGACATGCAAATGTAAAGGAAGCAGAGTGGTTTGGGGACAAACAAAGCCATACCACATCAAGCTAAACCAGGGTCTTGAGAAAACCACAAGTTTCTATTTTATCCCCTTTTTGTTACTACTATTTATAATCTTTTAAAATTCTGCCTCATCCATACTCCTATATTAATATGTTTTTGAGGTTTCAAATATTGAACATTAAATATTTTTCAGGAGTGAAAAAAAGGTGGACTTGTCAGGCCTCACAAAGAACAGTTGTAAATTTCAGTTTTCCAGACATTAAATCCTCATTCTGGCAAATACTAGGCAGAAATCCTTTTTCTGAATTAATTTCTCTATTACAGACAAGGATGAAGTTATACACAGGTGACCTTGTTTAACAACCACAACTGGGACTGACAACTCAGTTGCTAGGTAAAGCAGTCACTAAGTGAAACCACCACTGGGCTTATGATCTTACTTTAGCTTTCTTTTGCTTTGCAGATTTGTAAAGATTGGCAATGTGAGGATTGGCCACAAAGTTATTTTTTCCTCATTCGTTCTTGGTCATAACCAAGAACGAATTGCTAAATGAGTCAGTCACTAAATGAGGAATACATATACACATATGCAAACAGAATTTTTACTGCAGTTCACTAAAATTAAAGAAACTAAATAGATAGACCAATTTTCTAGAATTTCAATTCTAATACATTTCCTACTGTTTTTGCAAATCAATGAACAGTTTTTTTCACAGCCTTGAGATTGGGAGCACCTGTTCAAAACTGACATAACTTTAGTCCTGTCTCACATGACAACAGGTTTATGCCAGTTTAATCCTTTACAAATACGAACATTGTGTTCGCAGAAAAGGGGATGGAGGTATACTTTTTCTAGGAGATGTATCAAAGAAGAAGGCTTTGATCTAAAGGAACAGTCCAGTCAAATGGAATTTTGCAGTCTAAGGTGACAAAAAAAAGTCAGATGGCGGGTGCAAAAGCTTTGTCCCCTTTTTGTTAACATGCAATTTATAGCAGGGTGACTTTGGACAGGATCAGGACAGAGTCACTTTCTCAGCCCAACCCACCTGACAGGGGTGTTGCTGTGGGGAAAATAGAAGTATTAGGTATGTTTGCTGCTTTGAATTGAACCAAAAATATTTTTAAAGTCAAAATACTTTTTTTTATTATGGTTAGCTTACTGACTTTGTATGGATTAGTAAGCCTTCATATTATATTAGCTTAGTTCTTCACTGTCCTTCAGATATTCTTAAGTGCCTTTTTTTTTCTTTAACCTTTGGTGTACTTGCCACATTCCACATCCACCCATTTTCCTTTGTAAGTAGAGTCTGTCATCATTGCTGCCTGGATGAAGGGCATGATTTGTTGTCATTCCCATTCAGGGTCTGCTTGAGTCCAGTCCACTGTTCCAGTTTTGAATCTAATGATGGGAATTGCCCAGAGGCTGATCGCTTTGATAGTATTTCCTCCACTGAGTTTGGACTTTGGGATCTTCTTCACTCTTTTGATGTATTTACTTCCAACCTTTTTCTTGAATTCAGAATGCTTGATGTTGTCACCTTAAAGGATGCTCACGTATTTATAGTGATCATCTTCATCCAGACGATGTCGTTTCCACAGGGCATCTTGATTCCTTCAGTTTTTACTATTTTTCTCTGTTTGATGGTGAGGGTGGCACATTTGTCCAGTCCAAACTCTACTGCAATATCTTGGCTGTATATACAAACAGTGTTGACTTGCGATTCTATTTCAGCTGGTGTTTTTCCACACAACTTCAGACTGCCCATGTAAAGGAGGTAGAATAGTTGGAAGATGTTTCTGTTGTTTGAGAGACATGCCCTGAGTTATGCAGTATTTTTGATAGAGGAATCAGTGCGGTGATAACAAATCTCCTTGAAATTTTCCTACTTTGATATTAGCCTCTCCCAGTCTCTCATCACTGACCAACAATGTCTTCCATTTTGCCACAGATCTTGAACAAAGCTTCTCCTCAATCACTATTCTCAATCACTATTTTTAAATGGCAAAGAAATATTAGGACTCATACTCCATTTGTTTTAACAGCAACAATATTAAACACATGGCATATAAATATCATGGTGCCAAGATTACTGCAAGTTCTGATGACTTTCTTTAAAAAAAAGCAATGATACAATATTATTTTCTGCATTATTGTTTTATCAATTTAAGCTTAAATAGTATAAATCTGACCTTAGCATTCAGAATCACAGAAATATTGACTATATTCAGAATGAAACAAAAACATATCAAAATACTTACTCTGTCTCCACTACGATCCATGGTTGGGAATTGTCATTTTCTTGACCGCAATACAAAGTGACCTTCTTGCACTTCCCACCTAGATACTGCAAAAGAATAAACACTGTGTTGCAAAATTGATTTGATTTTTACTACCAAATGTTGTATGATAACTTTTCTATGGAAAAAAGCATGTAATGCCTTAAAAACGTTATCATTTACCTTCTTGACGCAATCATCTGTCTCCTCCTATTTGCTTCTTGCAGAGGCTGAAAATTGTTAAACAAATGTTTTAGAAGGAGGTAGAGTCATCAATTGAAACATGTCTATTTCTCTTCCAGAAGCGGAAGAACAAAACTCACCGACAATTTTCTCTCTGAGTAGGGTATAGATTGCAGGTGGGACCAGATGGTGTCGATTGCCTGGTCCCAAGCTCTCATGAGGTCTCTTCTCCTCTCCTCTCTCGTGAGACCTCCTGTTAAAAGAAATTGAGCAAGTACAATTAATACATTATAAAATCTTGCTTACAGAGGTTGTTCTAATTTCTTACTATCGTGTAAGATTCTTACAGCGGTGAGTCGGCTGATTGCCTTCTGCTCCTTTTCCAATTTGTTCTTCAGTATTGCAACCTGCAACTCCTTTCTGTCAGCCTCTCTTGGCAAAAAAAGTAACAAAAGAATTAGAACTCGTACAGCCAAGATGAATAAATCGCTTTTGTTTTTAAAATGAAAACAATTAAAATGTTAAGTTAAAATAATACTCACTTTCTGGATCGAGATTTATTAAGTGCTCCAGTTCCTCATTCTGCTTCAGAAGCCGGGCCAGTTCGCTAGCTAAGCTCTTGTTCTCCTCTTCCAACTAAGATGCAGAAATTAGAGGAAGCATGCATCTGTCATCAAATATAGATACACAGACAAAAAGAGGGGCTTAAATCAGGATTGTAAGGGAAATGAATGACTACAACTCTTATGGTGGCATCTTTTTCTGCCAGCTCCTTCTTGTGTAAGGATCTCAGCTCTTCTATCTGCTTCTGTTCTGTATTTTTATGGAAAAACACTTGTGCTGTTAAACAATATTCCCAAAAGACATTCCATATTAACCCACCAATGCTGAAATTTAAGACTGGTCATTTCTTACTATCACATAAGATATTTATAGTATTCACTCTGCTGATTGCTTTCCGGTATTTTTCATATTTCTTTTTTAGCTCCTCATAGTCCCTTTTATCATCACTGTCAAAATAGACAGGCCCTGGCAAAAAATAAAAATAAAAGAACTAGAACTTGTACAACCAAACCTGAGGATGAAGAGATGACATTCTCAATTTTGACTTCTCGAAGTAGACAGCCATCAATTGAAACATGTCTATTTCTCTCCCAGAAATGGAAGGACAAATCCTACCGCCATGGTCAGCCACTTTTCTTCCTTGGAAGGGAAGGTCTTGTTTCTTCTTGGTCTCTTTTGAGACCTGTAAAAAGAAATTGAGGAAGCCCTGGGAAAAAAACCAGGAAAAGTTGAGTGGGGAAGAAACGGTTTTTCCCATTTGTTTCCAAAGCAGTTTTCCGGGTTTTTTTTCAGGCCTTCCCATCTCTAACCCTCAATGCCTAACCCCAACCCTAACCCACACTCCACCTAGGACAACCACAACCACAATGGTGATGTACAGCAACCATTTATTTATTCAGTTTATTCAAAAACAGTCATGTCATCTTCTTCTGAAACATCTTCACACTCTCCCAAACCCCAAATTCCGGTCTTCACCTCTTGCGACTCCAGTTCCTTTAGAACCATTGGCTCTAATCTCTCATGTCCAGCAATCGCGGTCTCCCTAAATGAGCACTTCTCGTCCTGCTTGTAGTGCATTGGCAACACAGCTGCCAGTGATTTTATCCCACGAATGCTTTCCCCCAAATCATGACCTCTGGCAATCTAGGCTTCACAAAGTTCCCATGCTGATTTCTCTCCATTCTGTGTTCAGTGTAGTCACTGATTTCCCTGTACAAGTGGTCCTTGAATGGCTTGTTTATGGCAATATCCAGAGTCTGGAGATAGGCAGCCATTCTTGCAGGAATCATTATTTGGTCGATTCCTCTCTCTGCAAGGAACTTCTTCATATCTTTTGCATGGTGAGTTCTGGCTGAATCCCAGACCAGCAGACCTCTTTGCCTGCCTCACAAAACAAGTGGCAGCATTAAATCAACCCACTTCCTTATCACAGCTTGTGGGCACCAGGCTTTTTCAGTTTCAAGAACATAAATCCCTGAGACATGTTCAATTTTATCTCTCTTGACCTTAGAAATGATTAGAGGTGGGACTTTTGTTCCATCCAGAACGAATTGCCAACATGCAGGTAACACATGCCCTTTCATAACGAGGGGAGGGAATGTAGCTTGATGAGGAAATAATGGCTGCCTACCTGCTCCACACTTTCGCTTCTTGGCATTTCCCTCATGCACCTGTTGGCTGAGGTTACTGTACTCTGCTCGCCATTTTCAACCATACGGAGGTCCAACTTGTTCACTTTGCAGAAAGCTATAAGATTCTTGCCCTGAGAGTCCTCCATGATACCTTTCTTGAACTCGACAGAATAGCTCTTTCTTTTTGAACACATCTTGTCTGGGGGGGGGGGGAATATTACAGCATTCCCTTAAAATCTTCGTTACCGCCGCCCAGCTTGTTCCATGGCCGGTTTCCACTGCCGCCACCCGTTTGCTGCCTCAGGCATTGTGCTCAATGCCACTGCCATGAGGCTTGGCAGATTCCCCCCATCTGACCCATGTGCCGGTATACCGGCTTGTTCCGCAGCCTGATGGCTGTGGCATCGAGTGTGATGCTCCAGGCGGCGGTAGGGAACCGGTATACCATGGGTCAGATCCCCCCTCCCCCATCAACTTTGCCTCATTGCAGAGGCACTAGGAGCTCCCTCCCACTTACCTTGTGTCTATGGTGAAACCGGATATAATCAGCAGCCAGCCGTCTGCGCAGGCTCTTACGTAGGGCTTACTTTCGGAGGAGGCCTTATATTAGGCTCCCCCCCGAAAACCAGCTGAGGCTTACTTTTGGGAGAGGGCTTACTTTCAGAGAAAAACAGTTTATATTTTCCAGTCTATTTTTCCAACCTACTGTGATTTACAGCCCTTTGGAGTGCCAATCCTCCTCATTATCCAAAGTGTCTTAGTCACCACCAGGTAAAGCTCACAAGAATTTGAGGGGTAGTTAGGAAAGTGGATATATATATTTTTCCACACGCAACCTACTGTGATTTATATATATATGGAGGGACCCGTACCTTTTTAATAAAAAGGACCACCTGAGTGAGGAGTTTTATTCAAAAAGAAAAAATTAGATGGGAGAAAGTGTCCATACTGCTCCAAATATAGCAGTCCTCCCACATGAAAGGCTTGAAAACTGAATGGTGGGTAAAGATAGGAGAGCTACATACCTCGGTTAGGTCATCTCCTGGATATACATGTACATCCCAAACCGATTGTCATGTAGGGACAAGAAAAAAGGAAACTTCAGCTTTGCATGTTTCCCCATCCTCTCCATTAGGAAGGTTGCTGGACACCTGGATTTAGGCGGGTGGATCCCTGGTTTAGACAGGAATGAAAAAGTAAAATGCACAGGATTTATATAAAAAAAATGTGGACTAAGATATGGGATGAGACTAGTTTAATTTAATCTGGCAAAACAAAGTTTCTTTCAATTGCAATAAAAGAAAAAATAAAGAAAAAAGCCTTAAAAGAGCTATTTTCTTGAAAAGTTAAGTTGTTATTGAGTTTATGTATGTTTCTTGAAGTTTAAATTGAAAGACTATTTTACTATCATTGTATAGGTATGCATATTGAAATGTTATGTTTAAAGTAAGAAGTTTAAAAAATGCCTTAATTATGCTGTTTTGATGAGCTATGAAAATAGCGCATAGAAAGCAATATATTTCTGTCTGTTTCTTCACTTTACCTGCATTTACCAGCCTCCAAGTAAAAGCTGAAGGCTGAGAAAAAAAGGGGGAGGGGGAGACTCTTTAATCCCTCTCCACTTTGCAGCCTATTCTGACCTTGTTGCAACTGCTAAACATTTCTTCCCTCTAAATCTCTTTATGAAAACCAAGCTTTGAGGAATAATCTTTTCACCTTGGCTTGCCTGACTAGCAAGGCAATGTGGAGAGAAATCTTTTTCTCCTTTTCCTTCCTTTTCTTATCCTTTCCCCACAAGCAAAGGGTCAAGAGTTCTCTTTTGAAAAATCTTGTGTTAGTGTCTTGGTCAAATATGTTTTCTTGTCTGTAATTTGTTTGTCAATGCTGCAAGGACAGTCCGGTAGATAATTTAATCAGTCCCAACTTTAGTCAGCTGGTTTTTTCAATTAATTCCTGGTTAACTTACTGTTTTACTTATCACAGGTAGGGGAAGGAATTGCAAGCAAAAGCTTGTTTTTCAGTCTGTCTATTAAAAGTAATATTAGCCCCATCTGCCTTTGTATGTGTAAAATGCATTATGAGAGATGAGTGGAATTCATGATAAGCCTAACTGCCATATTTACAGCTTTGATTTTCATAAATGTATATGCTTTGCGTGTAAGAAAGTTAATGATTTGTAACTGTAGAACAGGAAGTTTGAGAAAGGAATGCCATGTTCTAGAAAAGTAGGTAGGATGTAGAGAATGTCAGAAGTAAAGTCTTCATCCTGGTTCATCCAAGCCGGGAATATTATCATTATTATTATTATTAAATAAGCAACA
>JANHFS010308834.1:0-15089 GCA_032467975.1 Trimeresurus albolabris
CTTCTTGTCCTGCCTTCAGGCGCTTTGGAGAATAGCTTGACTCCCTCTTCTTTATGGCAGCCCCTGAGATATTGGAATACTGCTATCATGTCCCCCCTCACCCTTCACTTCATTAAACTAGACATACCCAATTCCAACAACCGTTCCTTATATGTTTTAGGCTCCAGTCCCCTAATCATCTTTGTTGCTCTTTTCTGTACACAATAAAACATGTGTTTGCTCTTCCACAATTTTTTCCTCCATGTTTCCCAAGTGACATACCTTTCTGTACCTAAAGTGTCTGTTGCTTGTGTTCATAGCTAAACCTCTTTATATGTGGAGCCAAATAATATAGGAGGTAGAGATATTCAATTAACTTACCTTAAAGGTGCTTTTTTGAAAAGGCAACTGGGGTATTTTTTCCTTGAAGAAGATGTTTCACTTCTCATCCAAGAAACTTTGTCAGTTTTGAATGAATGGGGGGGGAGGGGAATGGAAGGATTAGTTCTGACAGGATAGGTGGATAGGTTACCTTATTCCCATAGGTTACCTTATTCAATTTTAACATAAATGGCCTCTTTTATACCTCTTTCAAACCAATGGTTCTCTCTATCCAGAATGTGGATATAGAGAACTATTGCAATAGACAGGATAAGACACCACCTTTCTCCTGTCTACAACACAATCCTTTCAGCAATTCCAAAAAGATTCCACACCCATTTGCATTCTGATTCAGGTGACCCTGAGGACACAGATAAATCCCCAAGAGGCTCAATGGCTCTCAGAAAGAGTGCTAACGACCAGATGACTGCAAACAAATATGATCCTTTCATTCCCCATCTCCATCCTGTCAGATTTGATGAAGCTTATTGGATGAGAAGCGAAACATTTCTTCCTCAAGAAAAAAAAAAACCCACGTACAGTTGCCTTTTGAAAAAAGCACCTTTGAGATAACCATGGCCTGGATGATTAAGAATCTCCATAGATAATTAACCTGTTTAATAATCTTTGGTTAATCACTCTTTTTTGGCCCAACTCATCTTACAGGATTGTTATTGTGAGGAAAATAGGAGAAGATGGTGTGTTCGATATGTTTGCCACCTTGAGTTATTGGTAAAAATAATAAGGCAATAAATAAATAAATAAATAAATAAATAAATAAATAAATTTTAGGCCAGTATTTCAAAGATATCAATTTGGAATATTAATCAATATTTCAAGATTGGCAATGTCATTTCTAATAGGTGGGAGTGCAACTTTTGCAAAGTGATGTCTCCAAATATTCACTGACATCTCTTCATGATCAATGATATAAAAAAGATAGTGAAAGAGTAGGCGCACCAATAAAAAACCCTCTATCAGTTTGGCTAAATATAAAATATCTTGGCTAAGATTATTCTTAATGAAGAACCTCACAATGCCTCCTCTAATTGGGGTCCTATTGATTGTTGTCAAGGAGAAACCTTTAGACATTCTTATAAACCAAGCTGGAGGAAGATAAAATCTTATGCCCTTTCTGAGGAGTAAAGAAATCACATATATTGAAACAGAGAGCAAAATGGATACCCTAGGCATAATGTTCCCTCAAAAGACATAATGTCTGTCATAAATATGTGTTTTTTTATCCACAAAAATTCTTCAAAGATCTCATGATGGAGTTTAGATGGTGTCTGGATGGACTGAAGCCCTGGAGGCTGATCTTCAATTGGGAAACCCTATAGAGCTCCCTTGAACAATTCATCCCATGGACAACAAGGCAGGAAGCATATCTTTTCCATTTTTCATGACAATGGTCCAAGCAATTTCCTGTCATTCTTTGATACATTTTATTAATGTTACTTCTGGTTGATGTCTTAGACTTACATGGATCTTAAATTAGAAAGATTCAACTTAATTAGATCAGTAAAGCTTAATTAAATTAGTAAGGCTTGGATCGAATATTCAAGAAGAAAGAATTCCTTAAGATGAAGATGAGCCAGTCTTGTTAAAAGAATCTTTCTGATACTAGTCATTTGATCTCTATTCTATTTTTTTCAGGCTTGCTTTTCATTAAAGGATCCTGCAATGGATGCATTTTGCTCTCTTCTCTCTTCTCATCCATCTGCGATTAAGTCTTAAGAAGGATTTAACATCTCAAAAGTACAAACTATTATAAATCCATTAAAACTCTGAAATTAAGCTTCTCTCTGACTTTAGTATGGTTTAAAAACTTCTCAGTATATTCATGTATGGATTGTTATTGTTAATATAAACTCAACATTTGTATAAAACTTGTGTAATTAAAACATACCTGGAGTTGAATCAGTGACTTCTTTGCTCTTTACAAAACTTGTAAATAGGAGCAGAGATCTTAAATCTTTTTTCATATCACTTGGGATATAATCCCTTAGATACTTCAGTACCCCAGATCCTGGAGATAATTGGTTGCATTTTCATGCTATATTGTGATAGTTTTAATTGGAGACTATGGTTAAGTAAATAATATCTTAAGTCCCAGCTAAAAATCAACAATTCTCAGACCTAGCTAAAAAGCAACTTTGAACAATCCAGCCAAAGTTCAGTTCTTTATTTGTAAAAACCATATAGACAGAATCTTGTGAGTCTAAGACTATCCCACTCTAACTCTAACAGATATGAAATTCTTTAATCAATAAACCCTGGCATATTTCCTTTTGTAATTATTTTTGAAAATTCTATGGAATGACTATTCTAATTGTCATTCTCGGTCCTTTATAGCTATAGGCTGTGTAGACTCTTGTGTGACCCCGAACCCACCGAATGTGTTTCCTCACTCTGGGGAAACTGTGGCTTTACTGTGGTTTTTCCATTAAACAAACCCTAATCTTAACTCTAGCCCTAACCCTAAAACTAGTTTCATTTCCAATGACAATGGGGTTTCCCCTTGTTTTTCTCTGCTGCACACAAAAGAATCTGAATGAAAAGCTGTTATGTTCTCTTTCCTTTAATAAATTCCTAGAATCTGGCCCTCACACTGTTTTTCACTCCTGACTCCAAGTGATATAACCTTAACCCTAATCCTAACCCTAGGCCTAACCCTAACCCTATTTTCATTTTCATAGTCAATGGGATTTTCCCATGTATTTCACTGCGAGTCACAAATGACTCTGAGGGAAAAGCTGTTATGTTTTCTTTCCTTTGAAAACTTCCTAGAATCTGGCCCTCACACCGTTTTTCAGCCCTGGCTTCAAAGTGATCTAACCTTAACCCTAGTTTCATTTACATAGTTAATGGGGTTTTCCAATGTATTTAACTGAAGATCACAAATGAGTCTGAACAAAAAGCTGATATGTTCTCTTTAGTTTGAGAACATCATAGAATCTAGCCCTCATGCCATTTTTCAGCCCTGACTCTAAAGTGATCTAACCCTAACCCTAACCCTAGCCCTAACCCTAGTTTCATTTTCATTGTCAATGAGATTTTCCAATGTATTTCACTGCGGATCACTTATGAGTCTGAATGAAAAGCTGTTATGTTCTCTTTCCTTTGAGAATCTTCCAAAATTTAACCCTCGCACCATTTTTCACTCCTGACTCTAAGCTGATGTAATCTTACCCCTACCCCTAACTCTACCCTAATTTCATTTTCATTGTCAATTGAATTTTCCCATGTATTTCAATGCGGCCCACAAAAGAGTACGAATGAAAAGCTGTTAGGTTCTCTTTTCTTTGAGAACGTCCTAGAATTGAGCCCTAACACACTTTTTCACTCGTGACTCCAAATTGATCTTACCCTATCCCTAACCCTAACCTTAGCTCTTACCCTAACCCTAACCCTAGTTTCATTTCCAATGATAATGGGATTTCCCCAGGGATTTCCCCAGGGATTTTGTGCTGCGCACAAAAGTGTCTTAACAAAAACCTGTTATGCTCTTTAATCTTTGAGAAGTTCATAGTAGCTGGCCCTCACACTGTTTTCACCCCTGACTCCAAAGTGATTTAACCCTAACCCTTGTTTTATTTTCATAGTCAATTGGATTTTCCCATCTATTTCACTGTGGCTCAATAATGACTCTGAGCGAAAAGCTGATATGTTCTCTCTCCTTTGAGATCGTCCTAGAATTTAGCCCTCACACCATTTTTCAGCCTTGACTCTAAAATGATCTAACCCTAACCCTAACTCCATCCCTTACCCTAACCCTAGTTTCATTTTCATATTTAATGAGATTTTTCCATGAATTTCACTGCAGCTCACAAATGAGTCCGAAGAAAAGCTGTTATTTTCTCTTTCCTTTGAGAACCTACTAGAATCTAGCGCTGAAACCATTTTTCAGCTGACTCTAAATTGATCTAACCCTAACCCTAACACTAGCCATGATCCTAACCCTAGTTTCGTTTTCATCGTCAATGAGATTTTCCCATGTATTTCACTGCGCTCCACAAAAGAGTCCAAACGAAAAGCTGTTATGTTCTGTTTCCCTTGAGAACATCCTAGAATTTTGCTGTCACACCGTTTTTCACCCCTGACTCCAACGTGATCTAACCTGAACCCTAACCCTAGCCCTAACCTTAACCCTAGCCCTAGTTTCCTTTTCATAGTCAATGGAGTTATCCATGTATTTCACTGCTGTCTAAAAAAGAGTCTGAACGAAAACCTATTATGTTCTCTTTCCTTTGAGAAGTTCCTAGAATCTGGTCCTCACACCGTTTTTCATCCCTGACTCCAAAGTGATCTAACACTAACCCTAGCCCTAATCCTAACCCTAGTTTCATTTTCATAGTTAATAAGGTTTTCCAATGTATTTCACTGTGGAGCAGAAATGAGCCCGAACAAAAAGCTGATATTTTCTCTTTCCTTTGACAATTTTCCAAAATCTAGCCCTCACACCATTTTTCACTCCTGACTCTAAGCTGATGTAACCTTACCCCTACCCCTAACTCTAACCCTAGTTTCATTTTCATTGTCAATTGAATTTTCCCATGTATTTCACTAAGGCCCACAAAAGAGCCTGAACAAATAGCTATTATATTCTCTTTCCTTTGAGAACCTCCTAGAATCTAGCCCTATCAACCTTTTTCAGCCCTGACTCTTAAGTGATCTAACCCTAACCCTAACCATTGCCCAAACCCTAGTTTCACTTCCAATATCAATGGGAGTTTCCCATGTATTTCACTGCTGCCCACAAAAGAGTCCGAATGAATAGCTGTTATGTTCTCTTTCCTTTGAGAACCTCCTAGAATCTAGCCTTTACACCATTTTTCAGCTCTGACTCCAAATTGATCTAACTCTAACCCTAACCCACATTTCATTTTCATTGTTAATGGGAGTTTCCCATGTATCTCACAAACAAGTCAGAACGAATAGCTGTTATGTTCTCTTTCCTTTGAGAACCTCCCAGAATTTGGCCCTAAAAATCTTTCTTAGTCCGGACTCAAAGGTGGTCTAACCCTACATGTAACTCTAGCCCTAGCCCTAACCCTAGTGTCATTCCTCTGTCAGAGCCTGAATTTGCTGCGGAAAATGTGCTGGAACGAGACCCTATGGAGGTTGAGGGAGAGGTGTCTGTGGCTCCAGAGGAATGTGGGGAAGAGTAGGCAGAGGCAGGCCAGGGCCTTTCAGGATTGGGACAGGATGAACATGAAAGACAGAGCTCAGGCTATGAACAAGGGCCACCCCTCCTAATCCTAGAGCACAGAGAGTGGAGAGAAGGAGGGAACAATGCAGGCAGGCTCAACTACTTGGGAGGAGAGCACCCCACCCCTCTCCATAAGGCACACCTGGAGACTGAGACTTAAGGAGACACTGTGGGGAGGGGGATTTGTTGGGAACAAATGCTAATTTCTTGGAGTTTTGTGTGCTGTTGCTGATCTTGGAAACAACTCTCTGATCTTTTATTCACTGTTGTGATTTCTGCTTGGAAAACCTGAAACTCTGACCATTGGACTGGCTGACAAAATTTGTGTTCAAAGACCTCGGATTGTATTTTGGCTTCTCTTCTGAAACTGCTCAGGCAAGCTTGTATTTCCACAGACTCATTAGATTTTGGATGTATGTTCATTCCTTGTTATCTACATGGCCTTGAGTAAGTTACTCTTCTAATTTAACTGTATATGAAACTACTTGCAGCCAGAGGCTGCTGAAGGTGTGTGTGTGTCTTACTTTGTTCTGGGGCTTGCCAGAAATGTGGGAGCATTTGGGGAAAATTGGAGCAAATAAAGGGCGGTTTGAACTACCAGTTGACTGTTTTGCCTCTGTGTTGTGCTTTGGGTCATCACACCTAGTTTCATTTTCATTCTCAATGGGCGTTTCCCATGTATTTCACTGCTGCCCAAAACCGAATCTGAACGAATAGCTGTTATGTTCTATTTCCTTTGAGAACCTCCTAGAATCTAGCCCTCCCACCATTTTTCAACCCTGACTAAAGTGATCTAACCCTAACCATGGCCCTAACCCTAGTTTCATTTTCATTGTCAATGGGATGTTTTCATGTATTTCACTGAGGCCCACAAACAAGTCAGAACAAATAGCTGTTATGTTCTCTTTGTCATGGTTCCGATAGATGAAACCATTAAAAGAACTTCAAGACAAGGATTTCTTCCTTAAAGAACATTTTATTCAGGAAACAAAATACCGGCACTTATATAGTTGAACCTAAGACTAAAGTTCCCTCCAACTGATACAAAGTAACAAGTTGCAATTCCCACCCAAGAAAGGCTGTCATAAATCACATTCACCAATTAATCTAAAATCCTTCCCACTTTACAGTCCGCTAAATTGACCTTGATGCTCACCCAACTGCAATTATTTTGGCTAACTTAAAAAGCTCAAGCATTCCTCCCCTCCCCATTCTACATCTGAGAATTCCAAGTAAAAGGAAAAAGCACAAGTAAAGTAAAAGGTAAAATGGTTGCAATTTCTTAATTGTCACAATGTTGATATCTGGCCCCCCTTAACAGAAAGGAGAAGTCTTGCAAATCAAACAAAAGCATAGGTTAGGGATTTCCCCTCAATTGGTTCTGATGTTTATCATAAAATTTACGAATAAGTCTATCAGCTTTTACATCAGTACACTTTACCCAAGTGGCTTCTGATAATGGATAGCCGTTCCATTGCACCAAGTATTGCAATCTTCCCTTGTATAATCTAGCATTGAGAATACGTTTTATTTCATAATGAGTCTCCTCAGCCATCACAAGAGATCCAAGAGCTTTCTTGGGAGGAGATAGAGTTGATTCCCTGAAAGGTTTTAACAAGCTGCAGTGAAACACAGGGTGAATATTCCCTAAAAGCCAAGGAAGCTTCAATTCTACAGTAACTGGGTTTAAAACTTGCACTTTGGGAAAAAGACCCAGGTATTTAGGAGGATAATGATTTTCTAGGCTGCCCTATCTATGTTTGCTGGTAAAATAAATGGGAAAATCCCATTGGAGAAAAATTCCACTTAGGGTTAGGGTTAGTTCCCCATGAACTCGGAGAGCAAAATGAATATCGTCAAGAAATGCGGAGTGCTTGGGTATGGTTAGGAGGGCACTGATTTTTCTATGCTGCCCTATTTATGTTTCTTGATAAAATCGATGGGGAAATCACATTTGAGGAAAATTCCACTTAGGGTTAGGGTTAGGTCCCCTTGAACTCAGACAGCAAAATGGACATCACCAACAAATTTGGAGTGCTTGGGTATGATTAGGAGGGCAGTGATTTTTCTAGGCTGCTTTATGTATGTTTACTTGGTAAAATACATGGGAAAATCGCATTTGAGGAAAATTCCACTTAGGGTTAGGGTTAGGTCCCTTTGAACTCGGAGAGCAAAATGGACATTACCAACAAATTGGGAGTGCTTCGGTATGGTTAGGAGGGCACTAACTTTTCTAGGTTGCCATATCTATGTTTACTTGTAAAAAAAATGGGAAAATCCCATTCGAGGAAAATTCCACTTAGGGTTAGGGTTAGGTCCCCTTGTACTCGGAGAGCAAAATGGACATTGCCAACAAATTCGAAGTGCTTTGGTATGGTTAGGAGGGAGCTTACGTTTCTAGGCTGCCCTATCTATGTTTCTTGATAAAATACATGGGAAAATCACATTTGAGGAAAATGCGACATAGGGTTAGGGTTAGGTCCCCTTGTACTCGGAATGCAAAATGGACATCGCCAACAAATTCGAAGTGCTTGGGTATGGTTAGGAGGGCACTTACTTTTATGGGCTGCCCTATCTATGTTTCTTGATAAAATACATGGGAAAATCACATTTGAGGAAAATTCCACTTAGGGTTAGGGTTAGGTCCCCATGAACTCAGAGAGCAAAATGGACATCGCTGACAAATTTGGAGTGCTTTGGTATGGTTAGTAGGGCACTGACTTTTCTAGGCTGCCCTATCTATGTTTCTTGATAAAATGCATGGGGAAATCCCCTTCGAGGAAAATTCCACTTAGGGTTAGGGTTAGGTCCCCTTGTACTCGGAGAGCAAAATGGACATCACCAACAAATTCGGAGTGTTTGGGTGTGGTTAGGAGGTCACTGACTTTTCTAGGCTGCCCTATCTATGTTTCTTGATAAAATGCATGGGGAAATCCCCTTCGAGGAAAATTCCAGTTAGGGTTAGGGTTAGGTCCCCTTGTACTCAGAGAGCAAAATGGACATGGCCAACAAATTTGGAGTTCTTGGGTGTTGTTAGGAGGGCACTGACGTTTCTAGGCTGCCCTATCTATGTTTCTTGATAAAATGCATGGGGAAATCGCATTTGAGGAAAATTCCACTTAAGGTTAGGGTTAGGTCCCCTTGTACTCGGAGAGCAAAATGGACATCACCAACAAATTGGGATTTTCCATCCACTTTGGTATGGTTATTAGGTCACTGACTTTTCTAGGCTGCCCAATCTATGTTTACTCGGTAAAATACATGGAAAAATCCCATTTTAGGAAAATTCCACTTAAGGTTAGGGTTAGGTCCCCTTGAACTCGGAGAGCAAAATGGACATCACCAACAAATTCGGAGTGCTTGGGTGTGGTTAGGAGGTCACTGACTTTTATAGGCTCCCTATCTATGTTTACTTGGTAAAATACATGAAAAAATCCCATTTTAGGAAAATTCCACTTAGGGTTAGAGTTAGGTCCCCTCAAACTCGGAGAGCAAAATGGACATCACCAACAAATTCGGAATACTTGGGTATGGTTAGTAGGGCACTGACTTTTCTACGCTACCCTATCTATGTTTCCTGGTAAAAAAAATGACAATATCCCATTGGAGGAAAATTCCAGTTAGGGTTAGGTCCCCTTGTACTCGGAGAGCAAAATGGACATCGCCAACGAATTTGAAGTGCTTGGGTATGGTTAGGAGGGCACTTACTTTTCTAGGCTGCCCTATCTATGTTTCTTGATAAAATACATGGGAAAAATCGCATTTGAGGAAAAGCCACTTAGGGTTAGGGTTAGGTCCCGTTGAACTCAGAGAGCAAAATGGACATCAGCAAGAAATTCCTAGTGCTTTGGTATGGTTAGGAGGGCACTGACTTTTCTAGGCTGCCGTATCTATGTTTCCTGGTAAAATACATGGGAAAATCCCATTCGAGGAAAATTCCACTTAGAGTTAGGGTTAGATCCTCTTGAACTCGGAGAGCAAAATGGACATCACCAACAAATTCAGAGTGCTTCGGTATGGTTTGGAAGGCACTGACTTTTCTAGGCTTCACTATGTTTACTGGTAAAATACATGGGAAAATTCCATTTTAGGAAAATTCCACTAAGGGTTAAGGTTAGGTCCCCTGAAACATCGCCAACAACTTGGGAGTGCTTTGGTATGGTTAGTAGGTCACCTAGTTTTATAGATTGCCCTCTCAATGTTTCCTGGTAAAATACATTGGAAAATACCATTGGAGGAAAATTGAACTTAGGGTTAGGGTTAGGTTCCCTTGAACTTGGAGAGGAAAATGGACATCGCCAACAAATTCGGAGTGGTTTGGTATGGTTAGTAGGGCACTGACCTTTCTAAAGTGCCCTATCTAGGTTTTTTGGCAAAATACATGGGAAAATCGCATTTGAGGAAAATTCCACTTAGGGTTAGGGTTAGGTACCCTTGACCTCGGAGAGCAAAATGGACATTGTGAAGAAATTTGGAGTGCTTGTGTATGGTTAGTAGGGCACTGACATTTCAAGACTGACCTATCTATGTTTCCTCGTAAAATACATGGGAAAATCCCAATTTAGGAAAATTCCACTTAGGGTTAGTGTTAGGTTACCTTGACCTCAGAGAGCAAAATGGACATTGCAAACAAATTCGGAGTGGTTTGGTATGGTTAAAATAGCACTCACTTTTCTAGGCAGCCCTATCTTGGTAAAATATATGGGAAAATCTCAATTGAGGAAAATTTCACTTAGGGTTACGGTTAGGTCCCCTTGTACTCGGAGAGGAAAATGGACATCACCAACAAATTCGGAATGTTTGGGTATTGTTAGGAGAGTACTGACTTTTCTAGGCTGCCCTATCTATGTTTCCTGGTAAAATACATGGGAAAATTCCATTAGAGTAAAATTCCACTTAGGGTTAGGGTTAGGTCCCCTTGAGCTCGGAAAGAAAAATGGACAAGGCCAACAAATTCGGTGGCTTAAGTATTGTTAGTAGGGCACCGACTTTTCTACTCTGCCCTATGATTCCTAATAAAATACATGGGAAAATCCTATTGGAGGAAAATTCCATTCAGAGTTATGGTTAGATCCCCATGAAC
Organism: Trimeresurus albolabris; assembly: GCA_032467975.1. Classification (NCBI taxonomy): domain Eukaryota; kingdom Metazoa; phylum Chordata; class Lepidosauria; order Squamata; family Viperidae; genus Trimeresurus; species Trimeresurus albolabris. Next base: position 10,656 of record JANHFS010308834.1, read on the forward strand.
TCAGAGAGCAAAATGGACATTGAAAACAGATTCGGAGTGCTTGGGTATGGTTAGGAGGGCACTAAATTTTCAAGGCTTCCCTACCTATGTTTCCTTCTAAAATATATGGGAAAATCCGATTGGAGGGAAATTCCACTTAGGGCTAGGGTTAGGTCCGCATCAACTCGGAGAAAAAAAGCGCTCAAAATTTGTTCGTTATGTCCATTTTGCTATAACTCTAACTCTAATTTGAATTTTCCTCCAATAGGATTTTCCCATGTATTTTACCAAGATAGGGCAGCCTAGAAAACTCAGTGCTCCTCTAACCATACCCAACAATTCCAAATTTTTTGGCGATATCCATTTTTCTCTCCAAGTTTATGGGGACCGATCCCAAAGTTGAATTTTGCTTCAACGGTATTCTCCTATGTATTGTACTAGGAAAAATATGTAGGGCAGCCTTGAAACATCAGTACCCTCCGAACCACATCCACGCACTCTGAATTTTTGGGGATGTCCATTTTGGTTTCCGAGTTTATGGGGACCTAACCCTAACCGACTGTGGAATTTTCCTCCAATGGGATTTTCTCATGTACAGTATTTTATAAGGAAATATGGATAGGGAAGCTTAGAACCGTCAGTGTCCAGGTAACGATACTGAAGCACTCCGAATTTGTTGGCGATGTCCATTTTGCTCTCCGAGTTCATGGGGACCTAACCCATGTATTTTTGCATGTATTTTACCAGGAAAAATAGGGCAGGCTAGAAAAGTCATTGCCCTCCTAACCATACCCAAGCACCCCAAATTTTTGGCGATGTTCATTTTGCTCTCCTAGTTCATGGGGACCTAACCCTAACCCTAAGTGGAATTTTCCACCAGTGGGATTTTCTCATGTATTTTATCAGGAAACATAAATAGGCCAGCCTAGAAAAGTAAGGGCCAGCCTCACCATACCCAAGAACTCCAAATTTGTTGGCAATGTCCATTTTGCTCTCCGAGTAAATGGGGATCTAACGATAACGCTAAATGCAATTTTCCTCCAAAAGGATTTTTCAATGTATTGTACCTAGAAACATAGATAAGCCAGCCTAGGAAGGTCAGTGCCATCCTCACCATACCTAACACTCCGAATTTGTTGGCGGTGTCTATTTTGTTCTCCGAGTATAAGGGGACCTAACCCAAACCTTAGTGTAATTTTCCTCGAATGGGGTTTTCCCATATATTTTATCAGGAAAAATTGATAGGGAAGGCTAGAAAATTCAGTGCCCTCCTAATAATACCCAAGCACTCCAAATTTGTTGGCGATGTTCATTTTGCTCTTCGAGTTCATGGGGACCTAACCCTAACCCTCAGTGGAATTTTCCACCAATGGGATTTTCCCATGTACAATATTTTACTAGGAAACATAGATAGGGCAGAGTAGAAAAGTCAGTGTCCAGCTAAGCATATCCAAATTCTCCTAATTTGTTGGCGATGTTGATTTTGCTCTCAGAGTTCATAGGGACCTAACCCTAAACCTAACTGGAATTTTCCTCCAATGCGATTTTTCCCATGTATTTTACCAGGAAACCTAGAAAGTGAGGCATTGAAAAGTCAGTTCCATCCTAACCATACCCAAGCACTCTGAATTTGTTGGTGATGTCCATTTTGCTCTCTGAGTTCAAGGGGACCTAACCCTAACCCTAAGTGGAATTTTCCTCCAATGGGATATCCCCTCGTATTTTACCAGGAAACATAGATAGGGCAGCCTAGAAAAGTCAGTTCCCTCTTAACCATACTCAAGGACTCAGAATTTGTTGCCAATGTCCATTTTGCGCTCCGAAGGCATGGGCACCAAACCCTATCACTAAAGGGAATTTTACTCCAATGATATTTTCCCATGTATTTTACCAGGAAACATAGATAGGGCAGGCTAGAAAAGTTAGTGCCCTCCTAACCATACCCAAGCACCCCGAATTTGTTGGCGATGTTCATTTTGCTCTCCGAGTTCATGGGGACCTAACCCTAAGTGGAATTTTCCACTAATGGGATTTTCCCCTGTATTATACCAGGAAACCTAGAAAGGGCAGCATTGAAAAGTCAGTGCCCACCTAACCATACCTAAGTACTCCGAATTTGTTGACGATATCCATTTTGCTCTCCGAGTTAATGGGGACCTAACCCTAACCCTAAGTAGAATTTTCCTCCAATGGGATTTTCTCATGAATTTTACCAGGAAACATGGATAGCACAGTCTAGAAAAGTCAGTGTCCCGCTAACCATACCCAAGCACCCCGAATTTGTTGGCGATGTCCATTTTGCTCTCTGAGTTAATGGGGACCTAACCCTTACCCTATGTGGAATTTTCCTCCAATGGGATTTTTGCATGTATTTTACCAGGAAAAATAGATAGGGCAGGCTAGAAAAGTCATTGCCCTCCTAACCATACCCAAGCACCCCAAATTTGTTGGCGATGTTCATTTTGCTCTCCGAGTAAATGAGGATCTAATGATAACGCTAAGTGCAATTTTCCTCCAAAAGGATTTTTCAATGTATTTTACCTAGAAACATAGTGTTCTATTCCAGCCTATAGCCGTCCTTTTTAAAGGCACAACGACCAAACCCCTGTTGATAAAATAGGCTGGAGACTTAAACAAAACAAACCCCTTTTAATATTTGTTACAAACCTGCCAAAAAGTCCCTAAATCAAAACAGCAAAACACCATCCAAATGGAGGAAATAGTCCACATGAAACACGAAGCAACAGAAGAGTAGGCCCAGGCAAGACGGACAGAACAGGATCCCAGGAAGCCTTCAGCAAATAGCACTGCCCACACCTCCTCTTTTTATACAGCAGTCCTAGGGATTTGCCTCTCAGTGCCTTCTCCTTTTTCCCTGGAATTGCCACATTGACTGCTGCTGATTTACTCTCGCATTGCCACATTGACTGCTGCTGATTTACTCTCGGCGTGCACAAGCATCAATTAGCATGTCCATCAGGTGTGAGTCTTCCGGGTCTGACTCATTCTCCTCACACAGCTGAGCTTCATCAGGAACACGACTGGAGGGCCAAGGCTCTTCCTCAAACCGTGAGTCTTGTAATTCATCAGAGCCTCCCTCTGACCTTGATGGCCCTTCAAATGCCTCCTCCAGCTCCTCTTCAGATTCCTCAGACTCAGCTGTTGGGAACCACAGGCTGGCACGGAATCCTGACACATAGATAGGACAGACTAGAAAAGTCAGTGCCCTCCTAACCATAACCAAGCACTCCAAATTTGTTGGTGATATCCATTTTGCTCTACAAATTCATGAGTACCTAACCCTAACCCTCAGTGGAATTTTTCTCCTATGGGATTTTTCCCATGCATTTTACCAGGAAACATAGATAGGGCAGCCTAGAAAAGTCAGTGCCCTCCTGTCCATAACCAAGCACTCTAAATTTGTTGGCAATGTTCGTTTTGCTCTCCGAGTTCACCGGGACCTAACCCTAACCCTAAGTGGAATTTTCCTCCATTGGGATTTTCCCATGTATGTTACCAGGAAACATAGATAGGGCAACCTAGAAAAGTCAGTGTCCTGCTAAGCATATCCAAGTACTCCGAATTTGTTGGCGATATCCATTTTGCTCTACAAATTCATGAGTACCTAACCCTAACCCTAAGTGGAATTTTCCTCCAATGGGATTTTCCCATGCATTTTACCAGGAAACATAGATAGGGCAGCCTAGAAAAGTCAGTGCCCTCCTAAGCATACCCAAGCACTACGAGTTTGTTGGCGATGTCCATTTTGCTCTATGAGTTCATGGTGACCTAACCCTAACCCTAAGTGGAATTTTCCTCATATGGGATTTTCCCATGCATTTTACCAGGAAACATAGATAGGGCAGGTTAGAAAAGCAGTGCCTTCCTAACCGTACCCAAGCAGTCTGAGTTTGTTGGCGATTTCCATTTTGCTCTCCGACTTCATGTTGACCTAACACTAACCCTAAGTTCAATTTTCCTCATATGGGATTTTCCCATGTATTTTACCAGAAATATAGATAGCGCAGCATAGATAAGTCAGTGCCCTCATAACCATATCCAAGCACTCCGAGTTTGTTGGCAATGTCCATTTTGCTCTATGAGTTCATGGTGTCTTAACCCTAACCCTAAGTGGAATTTTCCTCCAATGGGATTTTCCCATGTATTTTACCAAGGAACATAGGGCAGGCTGGAAAAGTCAGTGCCCTCCTAACCATACTTAAGCACTCCGAGTTTGTTGGCAATGTCCATTTTGCTCTCCGACTTCATGTTGACCTAACCCTAACCCTAAGTGGAGTTTTCCTCCAATGGGATTTTCCCATGTATTTTACCAGAAAACATAGATAATACAGCCTAAAAAAGTGATTGCCCTCCTAACCATACCCAAACACTCCGAGTTTGTTGACGATGTCCATTTTGCTCTCCGACTTCATGTTGACCTAACCCTAACCCTAA
>JANHFS010308862.1:0-15053 GCA_032467975.1 Trimeresurus albolabris
AACTATTGATTAACCCAGTCATCATGTTGCTTTTTAAATACTCAATTGTAAAATGAGAAAATTAATAAAATATTATAAAAAAGCTTTGTAAGTTTCCAGTTTCCATCTTGTTTTTTTGTAGCTCATTGCTAAACTTTCTGACCCAAACTTTTTTCTGCAGCTGCTCAAGATAAAAGGATGCAGAGAAAGTTTCTTTGTTTCCTTCTTTCTGTCTTTTCCTCAATCTTCAGCTTGGAGTCAAAGAAAGGTTTTTAAAAGGGATAGAGATAGGAGGTCAGAGGTCAGGAGTTTAGTTTTAGTTTCCCTCCCAGCTTTTCTTTCTATTTAAGAAATGTAGCTTTCTGGGGGAGAGAGGGAATTAAAGCAAGAAAAAAGTTAGGGAAAGCTCATCCTGAAGCTGTCACCTTAATGTGTCTGATTTCCCAAAGGCTAGCAAGAATCAGGAGAAGTTTGCAGTCTCCTGACGGCCATCTGATCAAAAAGTGCATTTTCTGCAAGGAATTGTCAGAGCCCTGAAAATGGCAGCTGCTTTCAGGAGGCATGGGTACCAGGCCCAATCACTGCAGGGTCTTATCAGGGTGGGATGGGAGGAAAAGAGAGGTAAGATGGCACTGCAGCATCCCTGCAACCAATTGTAAAGGCAAATGACCATGGGAGTGCTGTAGCCATATAACTTTGAAATAGGTTGTATGTAGTTTTGACGGTTCTGTTGTAACTTTGAATGTTTATTAATTTACCTTTCATATCTAGAGGACTACCTGTAGTGGCGTAAGTTCCATATATGGCTCTTCTGGATATTGTTTCTTTCCGAAAGGAAAGAGCCTCAGTCTCTTGAAGTATACTGTTCAATGAAGTAGTGGACTGGCCTTACCTGTGTAATAGAAAGCATGCACTATAGAAATATAGTGTCAGTGTCTCTAAGCCAATAACAACACTCTCTGAATGTGGAGAGATACAGAGCCCAGCCCATCTGAATGTCAGTGACTACCAGAAACATACTGATAATGACATTTTTGGCCAACGATAAAGCCAAAAAGATGGCTCCATTCTGGCTGTTTAAAGTTTGATCTAGATATGGAAGAAGAAGAAGACTGCAGAAATCTACCTTGAGGATTCAGTGAAAGAATGGAAAATACCCTCCCCAGACTCAAAAACTCAAATCTTCCTATCTCCAAGCCTGATCTGATGAAATGCACATATAAATTTCAGAGTTATTTAAATAGCCCTCCTTATGCCTCCTTTTTCCTTACAGAAGAACAAAGTTGGAAGAGACCTTGTAGGCCATCTAGTCTAATCCCCTGCTCAAGCAGGAGACTCTATACAATTTCAGCCCCACAAATATTGGAGCACTACTATCATGGTCACCCCTGGTTCTTCTCTTCACTTGACTAGCCATGCCCAGTTCTTGCAACAGATCTTTATTCTTTTGACCTCCAGGCCCCTAATCATCTTTGTTGCTCTTCTCTACACCTTTCTAGAGTTTCAACATCTTTTTTATAGTGTGCTGATCAAAACTAGATGCGGTATTCTAGGTATGGCCTTACTAAGGTTTTATAGAATGTCCCAAAGGTGCTTTTTCAGAAGGCAACTGGACTTCCTTGTTTTTCTTTGAAGATGTTTCCCATCCAAGAAGCTTCTTCAGCTCTAACTGGATGGTGGGGAATAGAAGGATTTATACTTCTTGCAGACAACTGGTCATTTGCATTCCAGTTGCCTCATGAAAAAGCACCTTTGGGATAACTATGACCTGGATGGCTGAGAATCTCCATAGACCTTTTATAGAGTGGTACTAATACCTCTCGTGATCTTGATTCAATCCCTCTGCTAATCCAATTTAGGATTGCATTGGCTTTTTTAGCTGCCTCCGAACCCTGCTGGCTGATGACTGTCCACTAAGACTCCAAGATCCCTCTCACAGTTACTGCTTTTGAGCTAGCTTTCATTTAATCTGTATGTGTACTTCTGGTTTTTCTAGCCTAAGTGAAAGAATTTACTTTTCTCTACTTTCCTGGCGGCGCTGTTCACTCATATCAACTCCACTGGTCATGTCGCAGAGGATTGGGGCTTGGCAATTGTCTCAATTTTTAAAAAGAGAAAGAGAGACGACCCTGCAAATTACAGACCAATAAGTCTGCTAAATATAATCAGCAAACTCTACGCTAAACACCTCCAAGATAAATTAAAGGAATGGCTGGATCTTGAGAACTTGATTGCTGAAGAGTAAGCTGGGTTTAGAGAGGCACCATAGATCAGTGCTTAGTCCTCCATCATTTGATTGAAAAATATGCCTCAAATAGATCTGTATCATTATATAGATCTCAAGGCAGCTTTTGATACAGTTACCAGCACTAAGCTATGGGAAAAGCTGGAAGCTGCTTCGATTGATCATAGGCTTTTCCATTTGTTGTGTGCCTTACAGAATGAAACATCCCTCAAGGTTAGGTGTAATATGCAAGGGTCCCTCTTGAGGTTGGTCAAAACTCAAAAGGGGTTAACTGGATACATTTTGCCCCCTTTGCTTTTCAGCTTCTATATTAATGACATGATAAAATGGTTAAATAAAACAAATTACGACCCCCCCCCAAAAAAAAATAGGTGATCAAAGCATCATCTTGCTGCTCTATGCAGATAATGCTGTGATCCTCTCCAAGACATCTGTAGGTCTGAAAAGAGCCTTGAGACCCCTTGTCCAATATTGTAATTACGATAAACTGGACATAAATTACTAGAAAACCAAGGTTATGGCCTTTGCAAAAAGGCCAAAATTCTGTTCATGGTGTCTTAATGGTCATAATATAGAGCAAGTAACCACCTTTAAGTATCTGGGGTGATCATCCATGCCACTGGCTCAAGAAAACCACATGGTGAATATGCGGCTGCCTCTGGCCAAAGATCAGCAAACACTATTCTTAATTTTTTCCACACAAAGGGAGGATACTATGTTAATGCTGCAACTAAGCTCTTTCAGGCCAAGTCACTAGCATAGCTTCTTTATGGAACCTTGCTCGGACCTTCAGCTTCATATTTCACACTATTGGAAAGAGTTCAATCCAAATTTATTAGACCAATTCTCTAGGTGCTGCGTTGTGTCTCAAATGCACTTCTGCATCTGGAGACAGGATTGATAAAAGTCAAAGCAAGAATCTGTATACCTTCTTGGCTAAAGTTTATTTTTTTCTGCAAGGTCTTGCTCCATTAATCCTCCAAGACAAATTCTCCTCTCTCCATGGATCAAGGCTGTTGAGTCCAATCTTGCCAAACTAGGCTTTTCTCCATCCTCAATACTCAAGTTGGACTACGACCAAGCAAAACAAACCTTGTGACAAAGGATAGAGGACATCGAGAGGCAAGCAGACTTAGGGAAAGCTCCATTGTTTCTGGCTCCAGACTGTATTAGATATGTTGTTAACTCCTGCCAGTTATCTTAGCCAGAACTACCATAAAGCAGGGTGGATAATAATCAATGATTTTTTTATTTTTTAAAAAAAAATCTGATTTTTTTAATTTAAATTGGATTTTGTTTTATTTTTATCAAATTTATTTTAATAAAATGCTTTTGGACTGCTATGCTACATAGGATGGGTGGGGTAGGCCCAGTCCCCCTCTGCCATTTCAACGCCAGGGTGGAGTGATGGCGAAAGACTCCGCTGCCGCTGTGTGCTGCTGGAGGGGCTTTCTTCGCACTTTGCCCCAAAGATCATCTGCCCGGTGGCAGCCGCCATCTTCTCCAACTCTCCCATGGCTTGCACCATGACCAGGCAGCGCAAGCCTCCCTTGCCACCACCTTCCGCCAGCCCTCTGTCGCTGCCACTGGGGAGAATGGGGAGGGCAGTGGCTTTGTGCAGCAATGCAGAGCACAGAAGAGCACTTGCTTGCTGCTCTGCATTGCCCCACGTCTCCCTTCTCCGTTTTGGAAATGGCAGCCCCATTTCCTGCTCCTGCTGTAGAGTTTGGCGCACCACTGCCCAGCTCCTCTCTCTTCCTGAAAGCATTTCTTCACTAACTTGCTTTCCAGCTCTGGCACGTTTCTCTCCTGCTGCAGGGAAATGGAGTTTGTGGGACTAAAAAAAATTCAGTCAGACCTTCAAACTTCCTGCGAGATCTTTTTTTTTTTTTTTGCAAGAAGTTGGAAGGGGAGTGAAAGGGAAGGTCGCCGAGCAAGGAATGGCCTGGCTGGGGGGAAGGGGTCTGAAGTAAGGGGGGTGCATGGGAAGCTCCACCCCCTCCACCTGCTTTGCCTCATTGTGGTAGCGAGATGGGACGGAATGGGCAGGGTCCTAATGGGCCTTGTGTCACTGCCACATCACCAGCTGTCCCATTAAAGTGATTGGGACTGTCGGTGAGTCAACAGCGGGTCAGAGGAAGAGCTGCTGTGGGACAGATGACAGTTGCTCTTTAAAAATTATGATTTAAATCAAGTTGATTTAAATCAAGTCTTTTTAGTAGTGATTTAAATCATGATTTAAATCAAATCCACCCTGCCAGAAAGCATTCTCGCTTGCACATTGCCATGCGCTTCCATTGACCGTCTTGCATGGCAAGTATAAAAAGATACCATTGACTGAAAGACTCTGTTCCTATGGCTCAGGAGAGGTGGAGACCATTGGGCACATACTCCTTTGATGCTCTTTTTATAGAGATATTTTAAAAAACCATATCCTCCCAATAATTGATAGGTATCCTGGCCATTCCGACACTGCTTATCTCCAGTGGTTGCTTAAGCACGAACAGACTGATTATAGCACAGGTGGCTAGATTCTGCGCAGCAGCATTGGGATTCATCGGAAACACGTGATTAATCCACCATAGCTATTTTACACAACTAATGCAGCAAACTCTTTTGCATTACTACTCTTGCATTTTAGTATTTAATGACTATGTGCTTCATAGTTTAAAGATTAATATTATAGTTAGGCCATGCTGTGTTTTGTTCATATGTAACGACATATTGTGATTTTAATGTAGATTTTATCTGTTATTTATTATTTTATTCTAGAATTTTTAATTGGATATTCCTTGAGTGTTTTTAACTTTTTCTGGTCTTTGATCTTTGACTGTAATAAATTTACTTGACTTAATTTGACTTTCTCTATATTGAACTTCATTTTGTTAGATAGGGACCAGTGTTCAAGTCTGTTGAGATCCTTCTGGAGCCCATTATCGAGGTTGTTGGCTATTCCTGCCAGCTTATATCATCTGCAAATTTGATACGTTCCTCTTGTGTTCTCTCATCTAGATCATTTATGAAGATATTAAAGAGTACTGTGCCTAAGACGGAGCTTTGTGGTACCCCATAGCTTACTTCCCTTCCTTGGTTTTTGTGATGTCATTTTAAGGAGATTAAAATATTGCTATATCAACAATCAGAAGTAGATCCAGGCAGCTGAGTACCTTGGGAAGACCTGAACATTTATCTCTTTTTTCCACTAAAGAATGTTCTTTTAGTGTTTCATATGTTTTAGAGATTATTAGATACTTTGAAATGCACAGATGTACGTGTTTAGAACAGCTGTGACTCCAAACTATTAATCCACTAGTAAATGAAGGTGCTAGCATAGAAAATGAGACTATAAGTTCAAGGCCTCCTTTATGCATGAAAGTTGACTGGGTGACTTTGGGCCAATCTCAGCCGAACCGATCAGAGTTATTAGGAAAATGGAGGCAGAAGTATTAGGTGTGACCAGTACCCTAAGTTATAAAAGACAGCTTTATCTGGAGAAGCTTACATCCTGCAATAATACCTTTACTACTATCAAACACCTGCCTTGCCTATGTTCTTTGGGAAGTCTTGATAGGTGGATAGAAATGCCAAATCCAGTCTAAACATCTGGCACACTGTGCAACAAATCATAATAGAAGCATCTTTTTCATGCTTGTAGAGAATCCAATATTCTCCAACACAGAAGATGGAGAATCCACCAATGGGTTTGCTCCGTCTTCCTACTCTTGAGACCAGGTCAGCCAAACTTGCCACGCCCCTGCTGGGCTAGGAGACACCCACTTTAAGAGACGTGACAGGTTTGGCTGTCATAAATCTTGCAGGTAGTGAATTTCTCCCATTAGTGGATTCTTCATTTCTCACCTCCACATCTATCTCCGCAGTGCTGGGAACAGTGCTGCTCCAGATCGTTTGTTGAAAGTCTGAGGGGATGGTGGTTTCCTTTCTCCTTCTTGCCCCAGGGTTCTGGGGACCATTGCTGAGGGTCAGCCCTTCGTCTATTCCACCCCTTCTCCCTTAAGGGTTTCAGTGCTGGGCTCAGCGCTGCAGCTTGAATTGCTGAGGCTTCAGCCTTCGTCTATTCCTCTTCCTTAAGTGGCTTTGGCGCTGGGCTCAGCGCCTCAGTTCGGATCTTTCCTTAGCTTCCCAGGAAAAATACACAAGGCTCCTTGGCCTCCAACACATTTCTCCTTGCCTCGTTCGTCGCAGCCTCCATTTTGGCTGCCGCGAACAAGCCGTTCAGAATTCTGGAGGGGGGGAGCTCCTTGTAAGGCCGTTCCTTCCCATTACGAGCGAGGGGAAAAAAGCTCACACAGCAACGTGAAGCAGTTTTAGTCCCCTTTTACTGGCAATTGCAATCGGCCCAATTGCTGAAGATCGCAATCCGATCTGGGCAGCCGCCATCTTGGCCACGCCCTGTTCTTATCGCCTGAGGGGATTATTGAGCCTTTTGGTCTTTCGTTGCGTCGAAGCCCACTCCTTCGATGCGGCCGCAATTCGGCCATCACTAGCCTGGACTCACTGGCCTTTTCCTCCCTGATCGCTTCCATGCTCGGGATTTCACATAGGTATCATTAATCCTGTACGGCCGCCATTTTAGCTGCCATCTGCCAGGCCTGGCCTGCACCACATGCAATCTCCCCGTGCGATCGCCATTTTGGACACGTGGCAGGCCGCTCACACAAAAGAGGCCCAGCAGCGAAGCCTACTCTGCGCTCAAGCAACTTGGGCCACTCTGGTGCGAATTTTTGACCTGGCCACCATAAGATTTCAGTGGGCTGCATACCAGTTGGCTGTCACGGCCTCTGCCGCAGTTTGACCCGCCCGGCAAGCATGCTGACATCTCCCTTGTCGCCTCCAAGAGTTCTATGTGCAAACGGGCTATTATGCGAATGATCTTACCACAGCCGTAGACACGACCGGACCCCAAGGGGACACTGAGTTACCGGTCAGGTAGCGTACATTTCCCTGCTCCAGCTGCTTTAGCCAACCCGCCAATTGATCCCCTTCCAGAGCTCCCTCTCAGTACTTCCTGAGATAGCTCCCCTCAGGATGGAGGACTTCACGGTGCCCCAACCCATGGCCACCGCTTCCCCATCCACTAGCCAGTAAAGGCACAAATCCTCCAAACAGGAGGCAGCAGGGAGGATCAAGGCCAAGGCAACGACCATTTCCAGGAACCCTTCCAAATTGGCGAAGAAACAGGCAAGCAGGAGGCACCAGGCCCTGGAGAAGGAGTTTTCCAGAGTGCAGAAGTAGGCCAGGGCAGAGGCGGAACAAGGGACTCTGGACTTTGACCTTCCATTGGGACCTTCGACCTCTACCCAGGGGGTATGGTCCCCACAGGACAATCCCATGACACACACCCCTTCCTCCAGGGCGGGTCATGATATTACCAACCACCCAACTTCATTCACCTCGCAGGCCGCACATTTGGGCCCAGAAGCCACCTTTACCCCTACGGCTGCCAGGCTCGGGGGTTGACCCTGAAGGCACCCCTCCTGACGATCACCTTGAGGCCCTGATCTCTCGGGCGCTTGACCGGGCTCTTGCCGCAAGGTCCTATCGCATGCCCGGGACAGAATCAATGGCACCCGTACCTCCATCTTATTTTTCCCAGTCAGGGCCTCCCGGGTACCATGATCCCCCCTCACCTTCCCGCTCTTCGTATAGCGGGGCTTCTTTTCCAGCGGAATACAACCAGCCAGACACCCCATGGTCGGAGGAGGAGGAGGACCCCCCTTCAGACCCTCCTCCACTTGGAGGTCTTTTTAACCCGGCCCTCTTTTTACCACTGCTGCGCAAGACCATCACGACGGCCAACATAGGAACCAATCGGGTCCCTTAACTGGACCCTCCGCCCACTTCAGACCCAAATCTGGTGTTCTTTGAGACTGTTACGACTCAGCACCATGTCCCTTGTCCATCCCTCTTCCTGAATGCTGTTCGGAAGCAGTGGGTCTCACTGGGTACCTTCTCCCCCCCCTGGGAGGAACGGGCAAAAAATTGTTCAGCGCTGCACCAGATTTGACTCTCTTGTCCTCGTCTACAGTGTTGGGAGATATGGCTGAGGCACTGAAGACGAAGGACAGGAGATGGGAACTGGCCTTCCACAGGACCCACCAGGCGGTGGCATGGGCGGTGAGAACGGCCACATGTGCTTCCTTCTTTACCAGGACCTTACTCCCCTGGCTTCATCGACTTCAAGCCAGGATCCCGCCAGAGGAGATACGCACTCACCAGGATCTGAGTAAGTTGGTCGCAGCGACAGAGTATGCCTCTGACGCTACTTTGCCGATGGCCAGATTTTCCTCCAAGTCCATTGCATCCAATGTCACAGCACGTCGGATGCTATGGCTTAAACATTGGCAAGCCGACGCCAAATCCAAGTGGCGTCTGGCTGTGGCCCCTTATCAAGGAGGACATTTGTTTGGAGAGGTCCTAAATCCTTATTTGACCGAGAATAAGGACAAGCGGAAGGTCATGACACCTCTCAACAGGCGGACTGACAGGCGTGCTAACCCGTACCCTTGCAAGCAGTCCTTTCGTTCAGGAACGGGCTCGGGAGCCTCACAGCCTCCCCGCCCCTTCACGGCCAGACAGGATCGTCCGTCCGACAGACCCGGTTTCAGACCTAGGCAACAGTACCAGGGCAAGCGGCCCTTTTGTGGGGGAAGTCGCCCCTTCAGGAGGTCCAAGTGACTCCCGGGCTGCCCCTCCCATAGGTGGCCGGTCATCCCTCTTTTTCCACCAGTGGGAGCTCACCACCACAGACTCCTGGGTCCTCCAAACCATCCAATTCGACCTGTCCCTGGAATTCATGTCCAGCCCACCGGGGCGCTTCATCTCTTGCCTCCAGTCACGGAATTCAATCAAACGGGGCCTCATGCAAGAGGCCATTTCTCATCTTCTAGACATAAGAGCCATAGAACTGGTACCGGCTGTTCAGAAGGGAGAGGTATTCTATTCCATCCTTTTCATTGTTCCCAAAGTCTCAGGAGGATGGAGGGCGATTCTAGCCCACAGGTGTCTGAATTCCCACATTGCATACCGGAAATTCAAAATGCAAACGCTCTAGTCCATCGTAGGCAGCGTCAGAAAGGGAGACTTCCTGACGTCCATAGACCTCACGGAAGCGTATCTCCACATCCCTATCCTTCCCGACCACCGGCGGTTCCTCAGATTCTGTTATATGGGCCACCACTACCAGTACAGGGCCCTGCCATTCGGACTCTCCTCGGCTCCCAGGGTGTTCACCAAGATCCTGGCGGTGCTTGCAGCACACGTAAGACTGGTGCCTGTATGCATTCAATGCTATCTGGACGACATTCTCATCCAGTCGTCCTCCCTTCTGGCGGCTCAGTTGGATCTGAGTTTGTCAATCCAGGGTCTCCAACAGCACGGATTCTTGGAGAACTTTTAAAAGAGTCAGACAGTTCCCTCGACCCAACTCCCACACCTGGACGCCGTCATAGACACAGTCTGTTGCCTGGTTTATCTATCAGAGGAGTGTTGGGACAGTATCCGGGACCTAGCACTCAAGGTATGCAGGGAACGCGTAGTGTTGCTGGCCCTACTTCCCAACTCCTGGGAAAGATGGTTTCTTGTATCGCCATAGTCCCTTGGGCCAGACTCCATTCCAGGAGTCTCCAATGGTTTCTGCTCCCCTTCCAGAGGTCGGGTATCAGTTCATCCAACCAACAGGTAAGGGTTCCTGCCCAAACCCTGAGATCCCTCCGTTGGTGGTTCTCGCCAGCGGTAGCCAGAGGGTCACCCTTCAAGGAACCTGTCCATCTCACACTTATGACAGACGCCAGTTTGTTTGGTTGGGGAACGCACCTTCGGTCTCAGTTTGCTCAGGGCCGATGGTCCCGAGCAGACCTGGGACACAACATCAATTGGTTGGAGCTCAGAGCCATACACCTGGCTCTCCGCCACTTCCACAACAAAGTTGCGAGGCAGCACGTGCTAGTCCTTACGAACAACATGGCGGCAAAGGCCCACGTGAACCGGCAAGGGGGTACCCTTGGTCCCTCATGGCTGACGCCCAGTTACTGGGCTCCTGGGCAGAGTCCAACTTTTCCTCCCTCAGGGCTGAACACATTTCAGGGAAGGCGAACCGGCAAGCGGATTTCCTAAGCAGGTCGACTGTAGATCACTCCAAATGGCGCCTGCATCCGGGCCTCTTCGCAGAGATAGCGCAACGATTCGGACAGCCTGTCCTAGATTTGTTCACCTTTCTGATGAACTCGCAGCTCCCAAGATTCTTTTCCCGGTTTCCATCTCCGGGGGCAGAGGGAACGGATGCTCTTAGAGCCCCATGGCCAGGGGGTCTGCTCTATGCATTCCCTCCTCTCTCCCTGATCCCGGCAATCATTCGCAAACTGCTACAGGAACGAGTGGAGGTAATCTTCGTGGCCTCGTACTGGCCTTGGAGACCCTGGTTCGCCGACCTTGTGAACCTCTCCCGTTCTCCCCCATGGAAAATCCCACCGGATCTCGTGTCTCTCCACCAGGGGGTTCTACGACCCCCGGAACCCCAGTGGCTACAGTTAGCCGCCTGGCACTTGCACGCCGGATCGTGACCCAAGAGTCGTTCTCGACAAGAGCGATTTCCATGATCCAGGCCTCTCGAAGACCGGCGACCAATCACATCTATGACTCCACATGGAGGAATTTTTGCCATTGGTGCGGAAGGCGGCAACTGGATAACTCGGACTTGACAATCCACAGATTTTAGAGGGTCTTGATAGGGGCTTAGCGCCTAATACCATCCATAGGCAGGTTGCGGCACTATCAGCCTTACTTACCTGTGCCAATTCGTTCCTTTGGCCCAGCATCCCAGGATACGTGCCTTTCTCAAGGGCACCACCAACACAAAACCACCCGTGGTACATAGGTACCCCTCTTGGGAACTACCTCAGGTCCTAGGGGTGCTCGCCAGACCGCCGTTTGAGCATCTCACAATTTGTGCTCTACGGTCCTTGTCCCACAAGGTTGCCTTCCTGATCACTATCACGTCAGCCAGGCGCATTTCTGAGCTTGCGACACTGTCGGTAAGGGATGATCTCTGTATCTTCCACCGGGACTGGGTGGTCCTCCGATTGGACCAAACATTCGTGCCCAAGGTGAACTTCCTTTTCTATGGCCCAGGAGATTTTTTGCTGGATTTTTGTCCTAATCCTTCCCATGACTTGGAGCGGCAGTGGCACACACTGGACGTCCGTAGGGCATTATGCCGATACATCAAGTGAACAGCATCCTTTTGCAAGTCCGAGGCCCTCTTTGTTTCCTTTCATCCTGCCTCTCTGGGACAGAAGGTATCTGCCTCCACTATAGGCAGGTGGATCAGGGCTTGCATTGTGGAGGCGTACCAGTCATTTTCCCTGCCAGCTCCAGGTCATATCATGGCTCATTCCACTCGCAGCGCTGCGACCTCTGCAGCATGGGCCACTCAGGCGTCCATTGAGAGATTTGCAGGCCTGCGACATGGTCTTCGCCCTCCCCATTTGTTCATCATTACAAAATTGACCGCTTTGCTTCCGCGAATGCCTCCTTTGGTCGGAGAGTCCTTCAGCAGGTGGTGTCTGGGGATATGGATCCGGCCTTGTCTGTTTCCCTCCCATTGGACAGTGAGGCTTTGGTATGTCCCATTGGTGGATTCTCCATCTCTTGTGCTGGAGAAGGGGCGTTGCCTTACCTGAAAGCCTTTTCTCAGCACGGAGATGGAGAATCAACTCCTACCCCTTAGGGTCCGTAAGGCCAGGGTTAGGGGTCTGAGAGCCAACATGTCAGACTGTTGTCAGCTGCTTTCGCCCTCGTCAAGACTGGGTGTCTCCTAGCCCAGCAGGGGTGTGGCAAGTTTGGCTAACTTGGTCTCAAGAGCAGGAAGACGGAGCAAACCCATTGGTGGATTCTCCATCTCCATGCTGAGAAAAGGCGTTCAGGTAAGGCAACGCTCCTTTTGCTGTTCTAAAAAGGTCCTATGTTTCTGGAACACCTCCTTGAATACATTTTTAAGCATAAAAAGCCTAGTATTTTTATGTTTATGTTTATTTGACAACGAGTAGGAGACAATTCTTTTATAATGCTTGTGTTCAAAAGAATCCTTTCTACTTGGGTTGAGCGTTTGGCATCTGCACTATTGATTCTTACTGTGCTTTGTTTTGTTTTTAGTTTAGTGAGTCAGAAAAGGCAAATTAATGCAGTCCTTGAACTAATTTTTTTTAAACCCTCTGGTAAAATAGATCCAGGTAACACTTGTTGAATGTATAATGTTAAAAATATGTCTGTTTTGAATTTAGGGGAAACCAGCTCCATTCAAACTATTTGGCCTGAATGTTCTATTTCCTTGAAAAGAAGGCAGCAGCAGAATACATGTGCAACCTACTCACCTGACTTTTAGGGAAAGAAGAGAAGTAGAAGAAAGGGAGGGAGGGAGGAAGTTTTAACTTACCAGGCAGGTATTCAACAGCAAGTAGTAATCATCTATCTGGACAAGGGTTTATTATTCAAAACATCTCCATATAGATCAGTGTTTCTCAACCTTGACAATTTTAAGGCATGTGAACTTCAACTCCCAGAATTCCACAGCCAGCATTGCTGGCTGTGGAAATCTGGGAATTGAAGTCCATGTGCCTTAAAATTGTCAAGGTTGAGAAACACTGATATAGATAATGAGGGGTATCTAATTTAAGGGCCAGAGTGCTGACGCAGCTCAATTCTCAACAAAGCCCTGGAATATCGTGATTGGCTATGCATGAAGAGGGAATGGGTGAGTCATGAAATTATGATAGTGGGTGAGTCGTAGTAGCTCAATCCCACTACAGTTCAGGTGTGGTAACTGGAAACTTAGAGTTCATTGGTAGGTGAATAAATGATTGGAACTCCTAAAGAAATCAAAGAAATATTCTACAACTGGGATTTAGATCAGGGGTCTTCAAACTTGGTCCTTTTATGACTTGTGGACCAACTCCCATAATTCTGAGAGTTGAAATCCACAAGACATAAAAGGGCCAAGTTTGAAGATCCCTGTTCTAGATACTACCTTTGGGATTGTTCTTTCTGCTGGAAGTTCTAGCCTTATCTATCTAGTTCAGCTGGTCCACCTCAGAAGCCAAAAGATCTCTCCATTAGGAAAGAAAACATCTCAAGTGGAAGAATTGCCTCAGATATGATATGCTATGTGTTGCAGAAATATGCAACTATCTGAGAAGGAAATAAAGGGAGCTCCAGCATATGAGGACATCCTGAGTAAATGAGTATTGAGGTTGGGTATGTTGAGTAAGCATCCATCTTCTCCTGTCCCTTTCCCACTTCAGTGGATCTTTGCAGCAATTTTGGCAGGTGTCTTTAAAGTGCTGATGATAATCATATTAAATGGCAAAATGATCTTGCACAGTCAGTTTGGAAATAGTACAACCATGTCTGATACTACCTGTTTCATAATTAAGGCTTCACTTACTGTGAAACCCAGAATGAAGTCTGCTCTGACAGGCAGCTTTTAAGCACATAGTCCATTTGTTATATGAACCACATCTAGCACTTTGATATGAAGATGCACCTATTT
The DNA here is from genome assembly GCA_032467975.1 of Trimeresurus albolabris. NCBI lineage: Eukaryota > Metazoa > Chordata > Lepidosauria > Squamata > Viperidae > Trimeresurus > Trimeresurus albolabris. The sequence continues at coordinate 13,788 of JANHFS010308862.1, forward strand.
GTATCTGAATCCTGCAGAATGGGAGATGCTGGTTGTTAATACAGTAATAGCAGATGGCCCTTTGCCTTTCCCCAACCATGCCAGTACACTGGAAAGACAACCTATGTTGTTTTCTTGCTAACAACTGCTTTATCCATTGCAGTACTAGAGCTCCCTTGTTTTTCAGAATACTAGTCAAACATGACCAAATCCAACATATGCTAGGGCAGTGGTGGCGAACCTATGCGCACATGCCAGAGGCAGCACTCAGAGCCCTCTCTGTGGGCATGCGCGCGATGCTCCGGAGATGGCAACTGTCTCTCTTCAACCAGCCGCCCGCTAACTCGCCAAGGTCCCACGTGGCCAGATGCATCCCAGCATGGCTGGTTTCCTTCCCCCATCCCTCCTGGCCTTGCATGCTCTCTTTTTCCCAGGCACGACCCACTGCATTGCCTTCTCAGCTGTCGGCTGGCTGTCCAGCTCAGAGGCGGCTTTTTTCGGGTTCTCTCTAACTAGTTGCTTGGAATAATGGTTTCAAATTACAGAAAGACATCCCTGCTACATGTATGAATTTTAGAACTACCTTATCTGAATTGCCAGAGTCAGACAACTACTGGATGGTGCAAAGTAAATTCTCATTATTGTCACCTAGGGTGAGATTAGTTACTTCAGCTAACCCTAACCCTAACCCTAAGCTAAAAACTATTGATGAAAGTAATAAACAGGTCTATATGGAATGTTAAAAACAAAAATTATTAGTTCAAACATGAGATAGTAGATACAAAGAGGAAGAGAGAGGAAGTATTAAATATTAAAATAAAAAGAAATTTTGATCACTAATTTAAAAAATTCAAAAATTAGCAGAAAATAAGGATATCATATTGTATTATTAATTTGTCAATATAGAGGGTGAGAAGTTAAATAGATAAGACATGTATTCAGAATATTAGATTTTGTGAGGAATGGTGATAAAGGAATTGGGAGTATTTAAAATCTTGGGAATGATAAATATCAAACGTTAAGTTTAAATATTACTGGAAATTAAAATTGGAAAAATTTATTAGGTCATTGATTGTCTAAAAGATTGTGTGTTAAAACAATTAGAATATGTATAAACTAAAAGCTATTGATATATGTAAGAAAGTTATGTTTTATGTGATTGATAGAATAAGAATTGTTTTAATTTACATATGGACAGTATATATTAAGGCAGTGGTTCTCAACCTTCCTAATGCCGTGACCCTTTAATATAGTTCCTCATGTTGTGGTGACCCCCAACCCCTCATC
>JANHFS010308964.1:0-25111 GCA_032467975.1 Trimeresurus albolabris
TTCCACCCGTTGCTTCTTGTCCTGCCTTCAGGCGCTTTGGAGAATAGCCTGACTCCCTCTTCTTTGTGGCAGCCCCTAAGATATTGGAACACTGCTATCATGTTGTTTGTTGGCAAACAACAGAAGAACAATCACTTCTAACTTAGCTCTAACCAACTATGCCACAAATTTGAAGTGTGAGAAGATTCAGTCTTCTAATACCAATACCAAAGAAAGAAGACTTAATAAAATGTGCAAACAATTGCCTAGTATCCTTAACATATGCCAAAAAATAATGCTCAGGACCATCCAATGCTGATTGGAGCCCCTTGTGAAAAGGGAAATACCAGATGTTCAAGTTCATTTTGGAAGAAGGTGAAAATCAAGAGGCAATACTGCTGAAGCACGCTGATATTCTTTCCAAAGAATATCAGAAAGAATCAATTATTTTTTATTTATATCCTATTTTATTTTTTTTTATAAATAATTCAAGGTGATGAGCATAGGTAATGCTCCTTCTTCCTTCTATTTTCCTCACAGTAACAACTCTGTGAGGTGGGTTGGATTAAGAGAAAGAGGGTGCCTATCCCAAAGTTACCCAGTTTAAGGCAGGATTAAAACTCACAATCTCCTGGTTTCTATCCTGATGCCTTAACCAGTAGACCAAACTGGCTTTCAGTTCATGTTTCATTGATTACAGAAAGTCTTTTTATATTATTGACCTGAGTAATATCCTTAGGAAAATGGAATCTCAAATCATCCATATCCTCATGTGAAACTTATATATAGGACAGAAAGCCACAATTCAGAAAGAACATGGCAAAACAGACTGGTTCCAGACTGATATAGAAATGAAACAAGGCTATCGACTCTCTTCTTCATATTCATCCTATATAATTAATATACTGTGAAGAAAGCTGGATTGGAAGAAGATGAGAGTGGTTTTAAAACTTGAAGAAAAAAATTGATGACACTACTCTAATGGCTGACAATGCAAATGATCTAAAAGCTCTACTAATGAAAATCAAGGAGCATGGAGAAAATTGGATTAACTATAAGTGTAAACTATTAATAAGTATAGCAACCAACCTTCATACTAATTGAAGACAGATAGGTTCTGTCTTTTAGGATTGGCTGTCTAGTAAACAAACTGGCAATCAAAAAATAAGTTATTAGTTAGCATTTGGTAGAAGAGAAATTAAAGCCTTGGAAAAGATTTTCAGATATGACAACATGTCTACCTATAAATATTGGAAACGTGCATGAAATTCTTTTCCCAGGGGCAGTCTATGGAAGCAAAAGTCAACTGTGAAGAAACAGGATAGAAAGAGTATTGACACTTTTGAATATAGGTTAGAGAAGTTTCCTGAGAATACCACGAATAACCAACAAACAAATGGATCAAAGGACAAATCAATACAGAATTCTTATTTGAGACTCAAATTACCATATTTTGGATTTATTATGCAAAGACTTAGTCCCTTGAGAAATCCAGGATGCTAGAAAAAGTGGAATAAAAGAGAAAAAGAAAAGACAACCAGTAGCAAGGCTGATGGATCTGATTTCAGCAGCCATGAATGCATCACAGGAAGACCTGAAGGGCCATGTTGGGGACAGATCATCTTGGAGAAGTTTTATTATGTAGTTACTTCTGTGTTTTCCTCAAAATAAGATCCATCATCATCATCAGTATCATCATCATCATCATCATCACCACCACCATCACCTCCAAAAGAGGCACCAGGTCTTATTTTCGGGGGGTGTCTTATCCCCTCTCTCACCTTACACTGATGGCACCGATAGCCCCACCCAGCCGGTCCACTTCTTCTGCAGCCATTAGCCGCTACTCACATGCATCGCCCCAGGTCTCCATTTCACTGTCAGAGGCCTTCTGGAAAGATCTCTGCAGCTGAGAACAGAGCTCCAGACTGACGTGCGTGGCACCCCCTGGGCTCCATTTCACCATCAGAGACCTTCAGGAAAGGCCCCTGCAGCTGAGTGCATCAATCCGGAGCTCGGTTCTTGGGTGCAGAGGCCTTTCCTGAAGACCTCTATTGGTGAAATAGAGGCCAGGGGGCGCTGTGCGCATCAATTCAGAGCTCCGTTTTCAGCTGCAGAGGCATTTCCTGAAGGCCTCTGATGGCGAAATGGAGGCTAGGGTGATGTGTGCAGATGGCAGTGAGTAGCTGCAGAAGAAGAAGGCCAGCGAAGGGGCATGGGAGGCCTGGCTACAATGGTAAGCAGGTGCAGGGTGCGTGGGTCAGCTCCACCCTCCTCACCCCAGCCCTAGCTTGATTTTTAGGTATGCGCCTCGCTCCAAAACTAGGGCTTACTTTTGGAGTAGGGCTTATATTAGTCCCACCCCCAAAAATCAAGCTAGGGCTTATTTTCCGGGTAGCTCTTATTTTCAGGGAAACACGGTAAATATCAACATCAACTTGATTATCAATACCAATATAATCAAGAATTTCAAAACTTGGCATACAAAAAACGTGGGACTTCAACAGTTCAAGCGCTTTATGGTAAAACTACTTGTATTTTCTCGTAGATGTTAATTTTGATATGTTTTCATGGTTGTGACATAAAATATAGCCCATAAATACCACAAATACATCAATTATGTTGTCATTTTTTTCCCCAATTACCCTTTGTTTAATATGGAGAGTGCTTTTCATATTTATCTTTATTATAGCGTTACTCTTAAGAAATGGAGACTGGGAGAGTGGCTTGCACAAAACCTCTGTGCCCACCCATCAACCCAGTTTTGTCATCATTCCATCCATGGTTCTCACAGGCTCTTTTTAAAAGGTTCATTGTGTCATATCTATAGTTTCATGAAACTTGCCTGACAAAATCCAATTCCTCTAGTGCTGTTGCCAGCTTTATCCAGAGGGGGCGACAGACACATCACTCCCATAACATTGGGCACTACCAGCAGGATAGCCCCAGAGACTGCAGATTTGGCAGGAAGACCAACCTGGTAATGAGAAAGAGATCACATGGAGGATACAATGAGTCACATTTTAAGTATCTCAAAACTCTTCCTCTTATTCAGCTTTAAGCCAAGTTAAGTATAATTGAGGGACAAAGAGATAAAGTTGATCACTGCAAATGGCAAAGCAGATACCCAATTTGCAGTATATTCCAGTTGTATTATTAATTCTGGAAGCTCTTTGCAGGTGCAAATTAGGCTTTGCCTGGTGGAAAATTACATTTCATGCTGGGCTGGGGAAATGAAACTGGTGGCTATTACCATGCAGATGAAGCAGGAAAGTAGCACTAGAGAGAAGAATTTCTGAAAGCAGAAGTGGATCTGTATATAAGTACTGTAATCACATTTCTGGTCTGCTACACGCACACCTATTTTTAAGAATGGTGCAATTTTAGTTGTCCCTCTTTTGCAAAGCATCATGCCAAGTCTTAGGAGATGACTGAAGAGAGTGAATAGGTGCTACTTATCATTCAGAAACACGTGCCCAAGAGGGGAGCTTGCATTGCATAAATCTAAGAAGTGCCCTATATTTTTCCAGAGAATGCCAGTGTACAGCTGTCAGAAATGAGCTGAGATCAACACAAGCCAAGAGATATCCTATGCTTCAGCAAAATGTCTCCCTCTGAACCACAAGTCTCCAGCATGTACAAAAGCTTCTCTAGACAAAATTGTACCATCTCCTGATTATCTTGAATATTTGTGTGAGGCAAATATAGGATGAGGTAGCTGGTACAAGCTTCCTAGATCTAGTTCACACATCATACTATGATATAATATGGCTTATTCGGTTTTAGTTGACTATGTCATTTGAACCCAGGCAATTATACAGGTAGTCCTCGACTTACGACTGCAGTTGAGCCCCAAATTTCTGTTGCTAAGTGAGATAGGTTGTTAAGTGAGTTTTGCCCCATTTTATGACTTTTCTTGCCATGGTTGTTAAGTGAATCACTGCAGTTTTTCAGTTAGTAACATGGTTGTTAAGTGAATCCACTTCCCACTGACTTTGCTTGTCAGAAGGAATCAAAAGGTGATGACGTGACTCTGGGACACAGCAACAGTCAAAAAGATGAGTCAGTTGCCAAGCATCTGAATTTTGATCATGTGACCATGGGGCTGCTGCAACGGTCATAAGTGTGAAAAACGATCATAAATCGTTTTTTTCAGTGCTGTTGTAACTTTGAACAGTCGCTAAATGAATGGTTGTAAGTCGAGGACTACCTGTACTTTATTAAATGAGGCAAGCCATGGCATAAGCCTCAGCATAGTACAGGAACTTGCAAAAGTGTTGTTTCTGCTTCAGTAGCACCTGATGCATCTGACCATTTCAATGGAGAGAAACGGCCTTTAGAAGAGAATTCCCACTGAAATCAGCTGTCATAAAAATAGTCCCACCCTCTTTCTGGATGCTCACTGTTTCTTCCAACCCACCTAAAACAGAGCAGAAACTTACATGGAAGGCAAACTGCCCCGAGAAGTCGTACATGCCACAAGAATGCATGAGGCTAAGGGTGTTGCGGATGGCTTCATCACTGAGGACACACTCGCCTGTGATAGGGCAGATACCACCATTGGCAAGTGTGGCTGCCATGACACTGCCAGACTCACAAGTCACTTCAACAGAACACAACTTCATAAGGGGGAAAAAAGTTTTTTTTAAAAAAGAGAAAATAGTTATAACAACATCTTAGTAAGAAGCCCAGAAATCGTTCCTAACCTCTGCTTGGAGTGAAAATTTAGGGTCTGTACACAAATGTGGTTTAACACAAAGAAAACACCTGATATAATATTTCTTGAAAAATGACGGATTGCATATGTGAATTCTGATTATGTGAAGGTCTCTTTTCAGGTGAAAGAGTAACATATAATGGAACAAAAAATAAGGTTCTGGCCAAATATCCAAAATCAATCTTTTTGACCTGATGCCTGTTATATGCATCAGTGTAAACTGTCAGTCCCAAGAATCTGCTAGCTGAGGATGATGGGGAGTATAGCATATTGCAGTTTGAAGACACTGGCCTGTGAAATATTAATCTAAAGTAGGAGTGGGGAACTATGGCACCTTTATGATCTGAGGATCATAAAGGTGCCAGAATTCTGGAAGTTGAAGTCCTCAAGTAATAAAGGGGCCTCTGATCTAGAGGAATAGGTTTAGAAGAAGAAAAAAACAACCAAATGGATTTTTTTTTTGTCTCCCTCAAACTCAGATGGATTTGTTTTGTACCCAACATACCACCTCAGCTGCAGTTCTTAATGCAACTTACCTGGAAATACAAGTCAAGAGCTGCCATCATGTCCACACCACGTGGAAAGCACTGTCAAGTAGGGATCAAAAGAAAATAAAGTTGGGTCAGATCTTGGCAAAGTTGGTCTTTCCCAGTGTGAGGGGTTTCTTTCAACTTTCAACTGCATTTATCCTGGTCTGCTAGAAAGGCCAGGGTTTCTCTCCCCCACCCCCCATTCCTCTTGTTACCTTTTTGTCTTTGAGATAGTAGCCAATGGCATAATTCCGATCTCCTGTTTCTTTCTCTGACTGAAACCTGCAAAGAAATGTGCACAAATCCTCATTTCTTTCAACCCCTGGATTACTCCATTTGGAGAATTATCATTCAGATTAAACCTGACATGCTGCTAGGCACTCTAACTGCAAGCCCATATATAGACACAATGCATGTGCCTTACGTGGTATTGCTGAATCCCACATATTCATTTCCAGCCATCTTCTTCAAATAATCCACCACCTAGAACAGAAACAAAACTGCATTTGGAAGGGACCTCTTTATGATCCATCTCTTTTTTTATTTCAATCTGGATTTTTCTAGTCTTTCAGTAACCCTTCTTTCTTTTTCTCTTGCCAGGCAATTCTTTGTATGCCTAACTGCAGCATTTTTAATTTCACAGAACAGTTTGGTACCTATTTTGTTGATTATCACCCATCCTTCAAAATAATTTAAAAAAAAACAAGCACATTAAAAAAATAGGGATGCTGGATGACTGAATGCTCCTGTAAGCTGCAGCTTCCCCATTCTTGTTCCTAATTGAATGTATCAGAAATACTGCTTGTCACTTTGTCATTTAGAGAGCATGCCCTTGTATTCTTGCATGTTTTTCACCCTTCATCGGTAAATATTCTAGGGGATTTTTAAGCAAATGACTAAATCAAATGTCAGGATTGCATTGCAAGATTAACGACTTGATCAGCCAGCATTTCCAGAAAATCAATTTCCCCTCCAACTCCGAGAAAGGGCAGACTCACGTAGTCAAACTTCTCTGCTTTATTGCAGCCCATCTGATGAAGAAGAAAAAAGAGAGAAAAGAATCAAATGCATTCTGAGACCCAGTTTAATCTTTGACAAATGTAAACATCCAGGATGATTGTTGTTAGAAAGTTTAGAAATACATTATAGGTTTAGCAATGCATTCTAAAACTTCTAGTTAAGATAGCTACAGGGGTCCCAGATCAGTTCTTGAATTGGATAGAACAGCTGTTAAATCTTGTGTTAAAACTTCAAGGACAGAAGAATGGAGGAATATTCATCTTGGAGAGAGTTTTGGGTAGATGAGAAGAGGCTTGAGCTCCATATGCATCTGCCATATGAAACAAGGGATCCCTCAACTTTGGCCAAGAGTGAGAGAGTAGGGCAGTTGTAAGTCTGACTAAGGAGGAAAATCATAATGGGAAGATCAGTGTAGTGACAGCATATTATAAATGCAGCAAACAAACCCAAATTATCTGTAATCCCGCACCCTGGAGATAAATTGGAACCAGAATCTACCTTTGTAGGACAATATCAAAGGTGATCCTTATCAAATAGCCCAAATGTTGTTTCTGGGGTAGGAGGAGTAGATGTGACAATGTGTTCATTGCAATATAGACTTTGCACCTTATGTACCATCTCTTATATGGGAATTATTCACACAGTGTCAGATCTGCCATCACACTGCTGCAGCCCTGCATGGCTTTGATTGCATCCTTCCATAAAGTATGGGAAGGGGAGATGGGAGGATATAGGGAGTGGGGATGACAGGAAACAGGAGTGCCAACCAGAGACAACAGTTGAATGATCCAATGGGCCACGGGCAAGGGAATGGAATGCGAATGCCACCAAAGAGGTGCCAAACTTTAGAACTGTTACCAAAACAATTGGTTTGAATCTTATTGGACACTAAAAAAGATGACAGGGGAGAGGGCCTGGGAGAAGAGAAAGTTACGGGTTTACGTGGGAATCCTCAGATCTAGCTTTGCTTACGCTGTAACCACTTGGCCCTTAGTAAAAGTATACTTTTCACTACAAATGGAGTCGAGGGTCTTTCTTTCCTAGATGCCCAAGCTGGGACAGGCCTGACACACAGTATACTAAGTCAAACTGGTCGTTTACCAAACACAGAAGCTACTGGGTTCAAGTTACATAAAAACCAAACAAATCACATTCCAGTATTTGTGAAGTGAGTGTTGTCTTTAATCCAAACTGTATTATACTCTCCATTTGTTGGGTGACTCCAGCCCATGTCTAATACCAGTACTATAGTCGAAGAAACTTTACCTTGATAAGAGAGCTCACCACAATGGCTCCTGCATTTACCATAGGGTTGTGTGGAATCCCTGAATGCAAAGGAATGAATTAAAACAGGATTCTTTAAATTTTGCACCCTCCTCCTCTTCAATTAGGTTTCTCTAAAACACTGGTCTTTTCAATATCAATCTGTGTTGATTGTGAGATGGAACTGCCAATCAAAGCATAGTCATGTAGGCCACCACTTTTCTGTTTACATTCTAGAGAAAAACTGAGGAATGATGGATTTGGGAGGTGTAGGTGGACAAATCTGAGAAAGGCTGAGAGTTTTAACCCTAGAAAACCTCCATCAATCAGGGAGACAAGGTTAGAACTAGTGCTAGAGTAAGCAAATTGTGATTGGCTATAACTGCACCGTAGAATCAAGTTAACTTATTTAATGAACTATTTAAAGTTATTTAATGTAAGTCCATTCATTTCTTTGCTTTGAAGTTAACCAAGTAAGAGTTGTCCCTTATCTTACCCGTGTTCCATTTAGTCATGTTACCTCAGAAATAAAGGAGTCTAAGAAAAGAAGAAAAAAATCTAAACCTCAGCAGCAAGACAAATAGATCTTGCAGAGATCTTGCACAGTTTATGGGATCCACTTTAAAATTAATTTTAAAATTAACAAAAAGAAAACAAGAAAAGTACACTCTCATCAAGAGGTCTAATTGGTGCCAGGTTTTTGTTTTTTTTAATGTTTTAATTCAGAGGTGTCAAACTGCCGGCCCATGGGCCAGATGCATCACACAGAAGCTGCGCCCATTCCAGCTCTGGCAAGGGGAAAAAAGTTGTGATATGTTGTGGCATGTCATGTGACGTGGCGAGTTTGACACCCCTGCTTTAATTGGTTGAGTTTTATAGCTTTGAAAGTGATTTTATATGTCTTTTAATTTTTCATTGGGAGCTGTCCAGAACTAATTGAAAGATGGGACACTTTTTAAATAAATAAGATGGAACCAATTTCCAAATCCGCACTCAATACTGACCAACTTTTCTGGCTGGACTTTTTAAGAGCTATAGAAGCCATTGATCTGCAGGACCTCTGAATTGGGAAAGAACCATGGTGGTGCAGTGGTTAAAGTGCAGTTTTGCAGGCTGACTCTGCCTACAGTGAGGAGTTCAATCCTGACTGGCTCAAGGTTGACTCAGCCTTCCATCCTTCCAAGGCTGGTAAAATGAGGACCCAGATTGTTGAGGGCAATAGGCTGATTTATAGAGTTTTACAGCATTCTCTAACAGCTTACAAACTGTTAGAGAATGCTGTAAAACTCTATAAGTCTAAGCGCTTGTGCTATGCTTGCTGTAGTCTTGTTAACAGTATAATAAGAACTATTGTTTTCATTTTTTGTGTGACCCTAATTTATTGTTTCTTCATATGCCATTACGCAGGCTTTACCGAAAAAGAAAAAAAATCCACAATTACTTTAATGAAGGATGCATACTTTTTCACAGGTTCATTAAGTATCATTCACTTAATATATAAATATACAAATCATAAGAAAAAGTAGGACCAATGAACTAATGGACTGTTAAACATATACCCAATGATCAAACACAGAGAAAAATAAACATAAGAGGTAAACAGTTCTCATTCCCCCCTTGAATATTTTCTGCGGGAAGAACTGCCTCAATTTTGCAAGGAACTTAAATTGGACTGAAAGAGAAAAAGTTTTAATGGGACAGATGAAGATTCAGAGAAAAGCTCTCCTTCTTACTTTCCATGGGAATATTAATAGGGAAAGTACAGATATTTTATTCCATACAATCTTTCAATACACCAGGGCCTGTACACTGTTGCCACCCTAGAAGGTTAAAGCAAGTATTTCACACATATTACACACATATTACAACAAACTCTGGTTGGTCTTTCAACAGAAGTTGCATCTTGGCTCAGACATGGGAGGTATGGATGTTTTCATCACAACTGGAATGGTCTCATTCACATAATAAGGCTTTTAGTAGTCAAAGGGGCTGACAAAGGACAGCACCTGTGTTACAATTGGATCTGCAAAGATTTAAACCGCGGTCTCCTGTTCCTTAGCACACGTAGGCTCCTCTCCACTACTCACCTTCTTCGTTGAGAGACAGTTTGTCATAACGCAGCCCACTGGGCTCTTTGCCCACATACTGATGGACTCTCTCTGTGCCCAGTTCACTGACAGCAACGGCATATTTTAAGGGCTTGACACATGACTGTAGGCAGAAGGGAGTCTTAGTGTGGCCCATGGAATGCCTAGGGGAGATGGAGGGAGAGAAATGATGTGTACCCAATGACCCAAACATGGTGACCTGACACTTATGCAAAGTATTGGAATGCTGTTCCCCAAACATTGGAACTTGTCTTATACGAGGTTGGACCTTCTTCTGGTTTTACACTGCTAACCGACTAGTGGAAACTTCAGAATTTCTAACAAGGGATGCCAAAAATTAAACCAAAGGACTCCTACATGTGAAGAACTCTGATCTCTGAACTTCAGCCAGTCTCTCAAGGCCCCAGGATGAGATACTTAGTGACACAACAGAGTTCATAATTCAGAGTCTCCAACATTAAGGGAGCTAAGGGTATACATGGAAGATGGAAAAGCTCTTTTTGCGTATCCCCAAAACTTGTTGCTGGGGTTGTGGCTGATCACAGAATATCAGGAACACCCTCTATTCCCTCCTTTGATCATCTCTTCTGTCTGAAAGACCAACACCACCATCTTGATGAAGAGGTAGGCAGGGGTTTATCCCCAAGAAGTTCATGCCACAGTGAGGCACAAGGACTGGTTCAATCAAAGTCATCATTTGATAAACCTGAAGCAGCCACAGTGGCTGGGCTGACAATATCCTAAGCCCAAACCAAACTGACTTCCCTGCTGTTATCCAGAACTACAGTACAGGTAGTCCTTGACTTACAACAGTTCATTTAGTGACCATTCAAATTACAATGGCACTGAAAAAAATGACTTACAACTTTTTCACATTTACAACTGTTGTAGCATCTCCGTGGTCATGTGATCAAAATTTGGATGTTTGGCAATTGGTTCATAGTTATGACGGATGCAGTGTCCCAGGGTCATGTGATCCCCTTTTCCGATCTTATGACAAGCAAAGTCAATGGGGAAACCAGATTCACCTAACAGTTGTATTACTAACTTAACAACTGCAGTGATTCACTTAACAACTGTGGCAAGAAAGGTCGTAAAAGGGCAAAACTCACTTAACAAGTGTCTCACTTAGCAACGTAAATATTGGGCTTGATTGTGGTTGTAAGTCAAGGACTACCTGTATTACAATCCCATTGAATTTGGTTTAGTGGTTAAAGCGCCAGTTAGAACCATGAGACTGGGAGTTTTAGTTCCCTTTACACAGGGAAGCTGGCTGGGTGACTTTGGGCCAGTTAGTCACTCTCAGTCCAGTTCACCTCACCAAGTTGTTGTTTGGGGGAAAATAGTTTTTCCTATTCTGTAATATCCACCACCAACCCTTTTTTGCCTCTCAGTTCTTTATACACACCGTTGTCCGTCCACTGTGCAGAGAGATACCCCCCAGATGTCTGGATTACATTTGGCCATTTGGGGAATGTAGTTTGCTACCTATATAAAAAAGGAAAGAAAAATTGTTCAGATGTGGGACAAGCCCTAGGGAACAGTCATTAACCATTTGCAGCCCACCTAACTGAAGGCAGTAGAGGAAGTTTCTCTTGGCCTCCATTCTATATCAGCGAGATTATGGGAATAAACTGAAACTAAGGGAAGCAGTCTGCACGAGTGCACTAATGAACAAAATCAGCAGCAGAGGAAGGTATCTTAGACTGCTACATACATTTGTGGTTTTGTTTTATTATGATATAGCCCTCGACTTACAACCATTTATAGCAGGGGTGTCAAACTGCCGGCCATGGGCCGGACGCGCCATCTGGAAGCCGCGCCCACCCCATTGCCGGCAATGGCAAAACCGCCCCGATATGTTGCGCGATGTCGCATGACGTCGTGAGTTTGACATGTCTGATTTATAGCAACCATTTGAAGTTACAAAAGCATTGAAAAAAGTTCTGGAGGGATTTTACTAAGAGGGTACTTAAGGGGAGATCTTCATGTTTCCTCTTCCCACGCAGGTTGAATAAGACAACCTCTCTCCTTAATTCTAAGGCCAGCCAACCACCCTCTTTACCTTCTTATCGGCCAGTCTCATATTCTACCCAAGCACTGGGGAGCTTTCCATGCATATTAGTTTTTTTTGAAGGTAGCAGAGGAATCCTATTATTTACCCTCTGCTATGTGCAATGAGATTGTTTTTACCTTGCCCTCCCTAAGTCCTTTGGTACACTCAAAGATCTGCTCCACGTGTGATGTAAACTCCTGGAAGTCAGGGATGACAAATTTCTTCCGGAAAGCCTGGGTCAAGAGAACTATATTGCTACTCACACACCTGAAAGCCAAAATTATAGGTGAAATATTGAATGGCACATAGGGGAAGAAAGTAGGATGTCTTATTTGGAGACCAAGCAGACATGAAAACTGTAACGACTATCTTATCTTCTTGTTTCTTTGCCTTGAAAAGCAGCTGACTTGGCAATATCAATTCAGAAGCATGTTTCCTCTTTTCTTGCACTATGAACATCTAAACTTAACAAGTTAGCCAATTTTCTTTTTAAAAAAACTTCCAGCTTTTAAATGCTAACTGACTTATCATCTCTCCTATCTTTCTCTATCATTCTTTTTTTGGATAACCTCCTGTAGTTTCTAAGCTGCCGCTTGTAAAGTCCACAGCAAAAAGAAGTCATAGAATAAACCTTCCTTTCCCATATATTGGTTGAATTGTATAGCGCATGTATGGTTTGCTTAGTTGTAGTGTGTTTGCTTGGCCACAGCTACCTGGGTTCACACAATGGACTATGTTGTGACTGACAAAACCTCACGGGTTGGATCCATCCAACAAAGAGCCCAATCGAAAAATACCACATGAAAACTCAGTATGTTGCTTGAATGCAGCTACCATTAAATCTGATGTTAGGCATGAGTAGAAATTCAAGGTATCCAAATAAAAATTTGAGTTTTTTCCAAAATAATTGGACATTTCTTTTAACATTCTGGAGCTATCCCTATTTCATATCTGCTATTCCTGAACGTGCAAATTTAAGTACTGTAGCACTTATATTGCTTAACCAAAGTAGCTCTCGTGTTTTTAGGCTATGAAAAATTGTGGTGGGCTGAGGGGAAGAAGATATAGTGAGGTAGGAAGAGATGCAAACAGGAGATATGTGAGAATATGACTACAGAAGGAATTCTGTGAATCGGGGTGCGATTGTTTACAGAACAAAATTTGTGTGCGACAGGATGAACGAGAACTAAATTTGCCTGCAGGAGCTGATATGCTTTGTTAAACAAACATAGATTCAGGGCTCCAGTTGCAAAGGGGCAGCCACAACACCACCAGGTGCGCTTCAGTGTAATTCCTACCTCCGAAAAAGTTCTCGACTCAGCATTCCTGCACTACTAGCTTGAGTTGCGGTCCGCATCAGATTCATGCAATCGCGAAGACGTGGATCTGAGGTCCAAAGGCCAGTGCGCTGTAAGGCCTGAATGAAAAAGAACAAATCAGGGATGAGGGTTATAGAACTGGATGCGGTACCCATTAGAGCTAGTCCTCGACTTAGGACCACAATTGAGCCCAATTGACAGTGAGACATTTGCTAAGTGAGTTTTGCCCCATTTTACAAGACCTTCCTTGCCACAGTTGTTAAATGAATTACTGCAATTGATAAGTTAGTAACCTGGTTGTTAAGTGAATCTGGCTTCTGCATCGACTTTGCTTGTCAGAAGGTCGCAAAAGGCAATCCTTTGACCTTTGGGCACAGCAACGGTCATAAGCACGAGTCAACTGCCAAGCATCTGAATTTTGATCACATCATCATGGAGATGCTACAAAGGTCACAACTGTGAAAAATGGTCGTAAGTCACATTTTTCAGTTTGAATGATCACTAAACGAACTGTTGTAAGTCGAGGACTACATGTACTTTAGAACTCATAGGTATGAAGGGTGAATTCTTAATTAAACTTTGGTACATGCATGCATGTGCTTTTGCATGCGTGGAACTTCCCCATGCTGTCTTTCAGAGGGTGGATGGATCGCTCTTTAATCAAGTACTAAAAGGAAATTGAAGGCTCCAATGAAAAATTATGAATATTGCCCAGAAAAATTAACTATTAGAATAAATTGTATTATAGGTAAAACAGAACCCAAAGATACTCCATTTCTATAGGTATCAGAATAGCAGATGTTATTGTAATCTTTCTTTCCTACGGGGTAGCAATTATGACAGTAGCATCGCAGACAAGGCTCTTTGCAAAGGATGCACCCAGTCTTCCAACCCAGAGACCTTCTCTGAGTGTCTGATGTCATATTGGATGCTCCAACATTTCAAGCCATGAGATCTATTTTATTTTTCTAATGGTGTGGAATTTGGGAGGAATTGCACGGGAGTTGTGCTCATCCTTAAGCTCTACCCATTTCATCACATAATTTTATACATCATTTAGGTTTGAGTGAAGTATCAAAGGTTCAGATTCGGACTGCATTATGTGCAAACTTCTTTGGGGCCAATTTCTCAGCTTCTTCAACTGCTATTTCCAACAATCTGTAAACAAGGAGAAGATGAAAACAGAATGTTTCACCTGAAAGCATAGGAACCACTTATCTGCAAGCACTGAAAAAGGAAAAGGCCCGGTTTTTTTTGCCACAATATATATATATCAGTCATACAGAACAGCTTTCAGTAACCCTCAGCAGTGACCAAATTGGTTGTGGTATTTGGGAACTGCAGTTCAGCAACAATTGGAATGCTGAGTGAATTCATGGAACTATGACAGGGCTTTGTTTTCAGACACCAGAACCTGCAATATCTGCTCCAGAGAGATTAAGGCAGGGGAGTGTTATTCTCCCTGACTTCTTAGTTTTTCTGTTGTACCTTATTATGGTGTTATTTCTTTAATAGGGATTTCCTTTTTTTGTTGTATTGCAATAGTAATAATGGGTTGTACTTATGCGGCTGTGGTGATGTATATTGTATATTTAGGGGGGTTAGTTGTAGTTTTTGGTTATTGTGTTAGTGTGGAAAAGGGGGGGGATACTATAGGGGTTGGTGGATTATGGTATTTTTTTGTATTTGTAGGTGTGGTGGTGGTTGTGTGTGTATTAGTATTAATTTTTGGTGGTAGCGGGCAGGGTTTATTGTTTTATTTTGGATGGGAAGATTGAGTATGTTTAGAGGTAAATGGTTATGGTGTTTTTTATAATAAAGGTGGAGCAGGGTTGGTGGTATGTGCTTGAGGTTTGATTGTAGCTTTATTTTCTGTCTTAGTGATTTTAGGCTGATCTCGTTTAGGTGGGCTCCGACCCTTTAGGTCGGAGCGAGGGTAATGGAGATAAAGAGGGTGAGGGTGAAAGTGGTTATATAGTTTTTGATTATGTTTTTTTGTTGTGTTGAAAATAAGGTAAGGTGGATGAATGTTTTTGATAGGCCTTTGGGGCCGTAGTTTTCTAGGGTTCATAAGTCTATTAGCTCTGTTGAAATTTGTTGACTTGATTTTAGTGTGTTTATAGTAATAGTGCGATGTGGAATATTGAAGAATGCTAGTTGGTTAAAGAAAATGTTTAGGGTTTGTGGGTTTTTGGGGGGAAGGAAAAAGGTTATTTGTTTAAGATCTTTTGATAAGACAACCCCCAGGACTGTTATGGTTAGTGCTATTAGTTTTACTATTTTTGGTATTGTTAATATAGATGAGGTTTGTAGGGTTGACAGTTTGGTAATGCTACCTATAAGAATGGATGCGATGGTGAGGCGTGCTAGAGGTGAGATAATGTTTTTGGTTTCTTTATGAAGGTTAATGTTGATTTGTGAGGGTCCTGTTAGAATAAGTAAAATAATTTGTATGCTGTAGGAGGCGGATAAGGTTGTTGCGATAAGTGTAATTAACAGGGTTCATAGATTAATGTATGAGTTGGTTATGGTTTCGATAATAGTGTCTTTTGAGTAAAATCCTGAGAGGAAGGGTATGCCTATTAGTGATAGGCTGGCGATGATAGTAAATGAGGAAGTTATAGGTGCGATTTTTAATAGGCTACCTGTTATTCGGAGGTCCTGTTCATTATTTAGGCTGTGAATAAAAGATCCGGAGCAGAGGAAGAGTAGTGCTTTAAAGAAGGAGTGTATGGTTATGTGTAGGAAGGCAAGAAGTGGTTGATCTAGTCCTAGTATTGTTATTATTAGGCCTAGTTGGCTTGTAGTTGATAGTGCAATGATTTTTTTAATATCGTGTTGTGTAATTGCCGCAGCAGCGGCAAATATGGTTGTTGTTGCTCCGATAATTAGACATATTATTTTTATAGGGTAGCTGTCATTAATGATTGGGTGAAGTCGGATTAGTAGGAAGACCCCAGCTACGACTATAGTACTGGAGTGGAGTAGGGCTGATACTGGGGTGGGTCCTTCTATTGCTGCTGGTAGTCATGGGTGCAGGCTAAATTGTGCGGATTTTCCTATTGCTGCCGCTATTAACCCTATTATTGGAATAAGGTTAGCTGTTTCATGTTGGATTAGAAGTTCTTGTATGTTTATTGAGGAAAAGGTGATAAGTCAGGTAGTTATAAGGATAAGACCAATGTCTCCAATTCGGTTATAGATGATGGCTTGTAGGGCTGCTGTGTTTGCGTCTGATCGTGCCTCTCATCATCCGATTAGTAGGAAGGATATAATACCTACACCCTCCCAGCCAATGAAAAGTTGGTATATGTTATTGGCCGTAATAATAATTATTATTATAATTAGGAAGATAATTAGGTATTTGATGAACTTGTCAATGTTGGGGTCGGAAGCTATATATCAAATGGAGAATTCGACGATGGATCATGTGATAAATAAGGCTACGGGGATGAATGTTAAGGATAGTGTATCGAGTGTGATGGTAACGTTAATGTTTTCTGTTGGGGTTATAATTAGGGGTAGTAATGTTATAGTTAATTCGTTTTCACTATTTAGTAGTGTGTTAAGGGGAATTATGCTGATTATAAATGTTAATATTAAGGTGTGTTTAATATTGTTAAGATTGTATTTATGTAGAGATTGAATTGTGGAGATAATTAGGGAGAAGAAGATGGTTAAAATAATGGTTGGTGAAGTTAAGTTCATATTCTATCACTTGGATTTGCACCAAGAATTTTGGTGCCTAAGACCAGTGGAGTGCTTTTCTCCTTTGATAGAAGAGAGGGCTGATATTTTATCAGATTAAAGAATTAGCAGGTCTTCTGTACCTCTCGGTGTGTGAGGAAATCTATTTTCAGGGTCACAACTTGATATTTTTTTTAAATTACACACACCTAATAATTAATTCTGGTTTTATAGAGATTAGTGTTAGAGGGATGATGTGGAAGACTATTAATAGGTGTTCTCGAGTGTGTGTTGGTTCAGTTTGATTATTAAGTAGAGGGAGACCTGTCTGTGTTGATAAAAACATATGTAGAGAGTAGGAAGCGGTAATTAGTATTGATAGGCCTAGCATGATGATGGTTGTTGGACATCAGTTGAACAGGGTGGATATAATTAATAATTCGCTTGTAAAGTTTATGGTTGGGGGTATGGCGATGTTTATGAGGTTGACTAGTAGTCATCAGGTTGTGGCTATAGGTAAGATGTTGTGAAATCCTCGTGTAAGAATTATAATTCGCGTGTGTGTGCGTTCATAGGTTGTGTTAGCTAGGCAGAAGAGTGCTGAGGAGGTAAAGCCATGAGCAATTATTAGGGCTATGGTCCCTGAGAGGCCTCATGGTGTTTGAATAATAATTGCTGCTACTACTAAACCTATATGGCTGATGGAGGAATAGGCAATTAAAGATTTTAGGTCTGTTTGTTGTAGGCATGTAAGGTTAGCTAGGATGGCCCCTCACAAGGCTAATACAAGAAATGGAAGAAATACGTCTGTTTTTGTTGTAGGTAAAATTTGTATTATTCGAATAATACCATAACCTCCCAGTTTTAGGAGGATTGCTGCTAGTACTATAGACCCGGCGATGGGGGCTTCTACATGGGCTTTTGGAAGTCAGAGATGAAGTCCGTAGATTGGTATTTTTGCTAGGAATGCGGTTAGGCAGGCTATTCATAGTAGAAGGCCGGTTCATTGGTTAACAGGGTAGAATAGTTGAAGGAATAGGGTTGGGGTGTTTGTTGAGTTGTTAATGAAGATAGTTGCTATAAGTAGGGGTAGGGAGGTTGTTAGGGTGTATAGTATAAAGTATGTTCCTGCAGTAAGTCGTTCCGCTTGTTGTCCTCACCGTGTAATGATGATTAGGGTTGGAATTAGGGTGGCTTCAAATATGATATATATTAGTGTTAGGTTAGAAGCTATAAATGTTATTGAGATAAATAGTTGTAGTAGAGTTAGTGTGGCTAGAAATGTCCGTTGTCGTTGTATAGGCTCTTTAATTATTATATATTGGCTGGCAATTATTATTAGAGGAAGAAGTCAGTAAGAGAGTGAGAGGAGGGGTGCTGAGATATTATCCAGATTTAAAAGTGTATTTGATTTAGGTTCTAGAAGTGTTAGACTTAGTAGTGCTAGTATAAACATGTAGGAGATTGTTACTGAGTACAGTATTTTAGGTTTTAGGGCAAGGGTTGTTGGAATTAGTATTGCTGTTATAATTAGGATTTTTAGCATTATAGTAGATTTAAGTTTTTTAGGAAATCGTTTCCGTGGGTTCGTGTGATTGCTACAACTAGGCTGAGGCCTACTGCTGCTCCGCAGACAGAGATGGTGAGTAGAATGACGGGTATTGGGGTTTGTGATAGGGTTAGTGATGTTGAGGTGTATATAACTAGTAGTATGAATAGAAGGAGTATTATGGTTTCAATACATATAAGTGCTAGTATTAGATGTTTGTGTTGTATGGATAGGCTGATGATAGTAGTTATAAAGGTTATAGTCATGATAGTTTTGATTAGTTCCACTATTGGGACTTAACAGTTAAGGTCTTTTGAGTCGAAATCAAATGTCTGATTAGACTACCCCAATATTCTGTTCATTCTAAGCCGCCTTGAAGTCATTCGTATACGAGGCCTAAGGTTAGGGTAAGTAAGAGAATAGAAGTGAGGGTTGTAGTGGTAGTTGTTGGATTTGTGTTAGCACTTCATGGGATAGGTAGGAGTAGAATAATTTCTAAATCAAACAAGATAAATAAGATTGCGACTAGGAAGAATTGGATGGAAATAGGAGAGCGTGCGTTTCCTAGTGGGTCAAATCCACACTCGTATGGGGAGAGTTTGTTAATATCTGGTTTTGTTGGCATTAAAGTGTTAATGATATATAGTAGGGATGCTGTCGCTATGGCTATAATGATTAGTATTATGAGGCTAATTATTTCTTCCCGGGGGGGGGCCTTTATGCTTGGAAGGCATTTGTACTTGTATACTAAAGAAATAGGAGCCTCATCAGTATACTGAGACGTACAGGAATAGTCAGACGATGTCTACGAAGTGTCAGTATCAGATTGCGGCTTCGTATCCAAAGTGATGGGTTGTTGTGAAGTGGGATTGGATAAGGCGTATAAGGCAGATTATTAGGAAGGAGGTTCCGATTATTACGTGGAGGCCGTGGAACCCTGTGGCTACAAAAAATAATGAACCGTATACACTATCTGAGATGGTAAATGATGTCTCTATATATTCTGATATTTGTAGGGCTGTAAAATAGATCCCCAGGATGATGGTGATTATTAGTGCATATGTGGCTTCTTTTTTATTCCCCTTTATTATAGTATGATGTGATCATGTAATGGTTGCTCCGGACGAGAGCAGTACTGCTGTGTTTAGTAGTGGTACATCTATTGGGTTTAGTGGGCTAATTCCGGTTGGTGGTCATTCTGCGCCGAGTTCTGGTGTGGGTACAAGACTGACATGATATAGAGTTCAAAAGAACCCCAGGAAGAAGAATACTTCTGATGTGATGAATAGGATTATTCCGTATCGCATATTTTTTTGTACGCCTAAAGTGTGATGTCCTTGATAGGTGCCTTCTCGAATAACGTCCCGTCATCATTGAATGAGGGTGAGTGTTAGAGTTAGAAGCCCTAATTTTAGGACTAGGGTTGTGGCTGTGTGGAATCATAAGGCTAGTCCTGAGGCTACTAGTAGTGAGCCTGCTGCTCCGGTGAGGGGTCATGGGCTTGGGTCAACTATGTGGTATTGGTGAAGTTGGTGGGTCATTACGTATTTTCTTGTAAATAAAGGATGATTAAGAGGACAAAGACGTAGGCTTGAATGCAGGCTACTGCTAATTCTAGAAGTGAAAGTAGGAATAGTAGGGTCAATGCTAATGAACTAATGTAGATGTGGGTGTTAATTAGGTTAATGGTGGCGGAGCTTACTATTGTTATAAGAAGGTGGCCGGCGGTAATGTTAGCTGTGAGTCGCACTCCTAGTGCGATAGGCCGTATTAGTAGGCTGACTGTTTCAATTAAAACCATGAATGGGATTAGTGGTGTTGGGGATCCTTCGGGGAGAAGGTGGGCTAGTGTTAGAGATGGTTTATTTTTTAAGCCGGTGATGATAGTGGCTAGTCATAGAGGGATGGCTAGTGCTATGTTTATTGATAGTTGAGAGGTTGAGGTAAAGGTGTATGGAAGTAGACTGAGCAGGTTAGATAATAGAATTATGAGGATTAGGCTTGCTAGTAGGCGTGATCATTTTTGTCCTTTTAATGCTAGCTGGCTTGTTATATTTAATATAAATGTTTTTAGAAATAAGAGGGTGATGGTTGTTATGCGATTTCCTAGGAGTTTAGGTTTATGGTAGATTATAAAGAGAGGAATTAGTATGGTTAGGGGTGCTGTGGGGATGAGGATGAATTCTGGGCTTGTAAATTGTTGGAATATGTTTATGTTCATGGTAAGGATGGTGTTGTCGATTTAGTTTTAGGTGATAGTTGTATTTTTGGCTTAATAGTTAGTGTAAAGGTTTTAATTTTTAGTGTAATTAGGGTTATAGTTAGTCAGGTTCATAGGTAGATTATAAGGATATATACAATGTCTAGTTGAGGCATTCACTAAGGAAATAGTTTCTTCTTCAACTTAAAAGGCTGATGCTGTATAAGCTTCTTAGTGATCGTTCTGAGACTAATCATTGTTCAAAGTGATATAGGGGGATGGCTTCTGCTGCGATAGGTATAAAGCTGTGGTTGGCGCCACAGATTTCTGAGCATTGACCAAAGAAGATGCCTGTTCGAGATGTTGCTAGTGGGATTTGATTTAATCGTCCTGGTACAGCGTCTACTTTGATACCTAGGGAGGGGATGGCTCATGAGTGAAGGACATCTTCTGCAGTTACTACCATTCGAGTTTGTAGACCTGCCGGTATTACTATACGATGATCTACTTCAAGTAATCGAGGTGAGCCCTTTGGAAGATCATGCGTCTGAAGTATATAGGAATCGTATGAGATGTGGGTTTCATCTGAATATTCATAGTTTCAGTATCATTGGTGTCCAGTGGTTTTAATTGTAAGATAGGGGTCAAATACTTCTTCTATTAAGTATAATGATCGTACTGATGGTAGAGCTGTTAGAATAAGAATTATGATGGGGGCAGCTGTTCATGCAGCTTCTAGTTGTTCTACTTCTTCTGAGGGGTCATTATGAGTTAGAGCTGTTATAGTTGCAGTTATAGTAAACACTAAGATTACTAGTGTTATTAGGCATGTAAGGAGAAGGACGTGGTCGTGTAGGAATAGGACTTCTTCTATTGTGGGGCCTAGGGCTTCTTGTAGTGATAGTTGGGCTGCGTGGGGCATTGAGAATCACAGATGTTGTGATTTGACTATGACAAAGTCATGTAATATGTTTACTAGATTCTCGGGAGGAAAGCATAAGTGTGCGATTAACTTGAAATTAATAGGTGGCAGTTAAATTCTGTCTCTTCTCGGGTCATGGTCATTGTATATATAAGATATATTCTCGAATTGGGGCGTAGGTGTTATTAGGTATAAAAGTTGGTTCTGTGTGAGTATGATGTGGTGGTGGTGTTCCGTATAGTCACTCGATGTGGGTTTTCTTTCCTAGTTGAGGAGCGGGCTTACGTTTGTATGTTAGTGCTTCTCATACAATAAATAGTGATATGAGGACCGCGACTATAGAGATGGTTGAGCCGATTGATGAGATGGTGTTTCATAGGGTAAAGGCGTCTGGGAAATCTGAGTATCGACGTGGTATGCCAGATAGTCCTAGAAAATGTTGGGGGAAGAATGTTATGTTGACGCCTAAAAATATAACTCAGAATTGAGTTTTAGTTAGGGTTTGATTAAGAGAGTATCCTGTAAATAGTGGGAATCAGTGGGTTAGGCCGCCCATGATGGCAAATACTGCTCCTATGGATAATACGTAGTGGAAGTGGGCTACGACATAGTAGGTGTCATGAAGAACAATATCTAGGGATGAGTTTGCTAGGATAATCCCAGTTATTCCCCCCACAGTGAATAGAAAGATAAATCCGAGGGCTCAGTAGATTGGAGCTTGTCATTTAATATGTCCTCCAGTAAGAGTGGCTAGTCAACCAAAGACTTTAATTCCTGTTGGGATTGCAATAATTATTGTGGCTGCTGTAAAATAGGCACGGCTGTCAATATCTAAGCCAACAGTGAATATGTGGTGGGCTCAGACTACAAAACCTAGGATTGCGATGGATATTATTGCTCAGATCATGCTGGTGTATCCGAATGTATTCTTTTTTCCAGTGTAGAAGGTAATAATGCTAGAGATAATGCCGAATCCTGGGAGGATTAAGATGTAGACTTCTGGATGGCCAAAGAATCAGAACAGATGTTGAAATAAGACTGGGTCCCCTCCCCCGCAAGGGTCAAAGAAGGTTGTATTAAGGTTTCGATCTGTTAGAAGCATGGTAATTGCCGCTGCGAGTACGGGTAATGCTAGAAGTAGTATGATTGCGGTAATTATAACGGATCATACAAAAAGGGGGATGTTAAATATTGGTATTGATTTAGGTTTTATATTAACGCATGTGGTAATAAAGTTAATTGCCCCTAGAATAGATGATGCTCCGGCTAAGTGGAGAGAAAAGATGGCTAAGTCTACTGATGGTCCTGAGTGTACCAGGTTTCCGGAGAGGGGGGGGTAGACAGTTCAACCCGTTCCTGCGCCTGCTTCAATGTAGGAGGAGGAGAGTAGTAGTAGTAGTGCTGGGGGAAGAAGTCAAAAACTCATGTTATTTATCCGAGGGAAGGCTATATCTGGGGTTCCAATTATTAATGGGATTAGCCAGTTCCCGAAACCGCCGATTATGATTGGTATAACTATAAAGAAGATTATAATAAATGCGTGAGCAGTTACTAAGACATTAAAGATCTGGTCGCTGCCGAATAAGGATCCCGGTTGAGTTAGCTCTATTCGTATTAGAATGCTTAGGCAGGCTCCGATAAGACCGGCCCATGCGCCAAATATGAGATATAGGGTTCCGATGTCTTTATGATTTGTTGAAAATAGTCAACGGGTAATGTACACAGGTAGTATGGCTGAATTAAGCGGTAAACTGTAAATTTACACATAGGTTATACCTTGCTATCAGGCCCCGAGGTGTCATCATGTCAGACTGCAAATCTGAAGTCGGCCCTCCGCCCGGGGCTTCTCCGTTTTTTCCCCCCCCCCAAAAACGGAGAAGGTAGGTTAAAGTCCGTTGGTTTGGACGACTAACTGTTAATTAGTTTTTTGTAGGATCGAGACCTGCTAATCTAGGGAGCTTTAGTTTAGTTAAAATGTCTGTGTTGCAATCAGGAGATGTGGTGATACTGCAAGCTCTGCAGAAACTAAAGTAGTGCTTTATTTGGGGCTTTGAAGGCTCCTAGTTTGAATATAACTTAAGTTCCTATATGTGGGGTGATAGTGGTAGTAGAAATATTGTTATGGTTGCTAATGTGATGGAGGGTAGTGGAAGGTTTTTGTATGTTATCCGTCATTTTATTTGTATAGTGGATGAATGGGGGGGTATTGTTATGGTTAGGACGTAGGTAAGTCGTATATAAACATATAGGCTTGGTAGGGAGGATATGATTATTAAGATGGCTTCTGTAGTTAGATTGGTGGTAATTATTTTATTTAAGATAAGTCATTTTGGTATAAAGCCTGTGAGGGGGGGTAAACCTGTGAGAGATAGAATGGTTACTAGCATGACTAATATTAGGTGGGGGGAGGTGGTTCATGTGGTTCCTATATCTTTAATGGTTGTTGCTGATGATGTGTTGAGGATAAGGAAGATTGGGATAGTAGTTATTGTATAGATTAGAAAGGTCAGGGTAGAGATATTTGGTGCTAGGGTAATGGTTGCAAGAATTCATCCTGTATGAGTAATTGATGAGAAGGCTATTAGTTTACGGAGTTGAGTTTGATTGAGTCCTCCTAGTCCTCCAATTAGGATAGACAGGATTGCTGATGAGCTGAGGATTGTTAGATTGGTATTGTTGTGGTTTATTATTAGTAGGGTAAGTGGGGCAATTTTCTGTCAAGTTAGGATTGTTAGGGTTGTTAGTGTTGTAGACCCCTGTGCTACTTCTGGTAGTCAGAAGTGAAATGGTGCTGCAGCTATTTTTATTATTAGTGCTAGTGTAATGATTTTTATAGTTGTGGTTTCTGTTGTAAGGCAGATTTCTCAGTTTGAAGTGTTTAGTGCATTTATGGTCGTTGCAAATAGGATAGTTATGGAGGCTAATGTTTGAGTTAAAAAGTACTTTGTTGTTGCTTCTGTTGCTCGGGGGTGATGTGGCTTTGAGATAATCGGTATTATGGACAGGGTATTAATTTCTATGCAGGCTCATGCTATTAGTCAATGTGTTGTTATGGTAATTAAGGTAGTGCTTATGATGATGCTTGTTGTAATGGTTATAAGGGATACTGGGTTAATTAGTAAAGGTCCTGTGGGCATTTTCGGGGTATGGGCCCGATAGCTTAGTTTAGCTGACTTTACTTAGAAAGTATTATATGGTAGTATTGGAAGTTTTGAGCTTCTAGGCCCAAGTTCGAATCTTGGCTTTCTAGTATTAAGGAGATGATTTGAACATCCGTGTTAAGGTTTTAAGCCTTTTGCATAGCCGTGCTTTGCTACCTTAATGTATAGAAATTCGGGAGAGATTTGAAATTAAAGTCATAAACGGCTGTGTTGCTGGGGGGGTGAAAATGCATTTGTAAACTGAGATTTTATGAAAATAGTAGATTTTTGGTAAGTAAAAAGTTTATCCGTGTTTTTTATAATATATCTGTTTCACGTAAAAAAAATATTAAATATTTTTAAAAAAAATAACTTCTTATAGGATTTTGGGTTTGTAATTTTAGTATAGAAAAGTGGTATTGATTTTGGTGAAAAATAAAAAAAACGGGTTAAAAAATGTAATAACAGCGGGATTTCTTTAGTAAAAAATGATGGAATTTTCAGCATTATGGAAGAATATGTCTAACAAGCATTAAGGAATGTATCCATATAGGGAAAAGTGCTAGACCAAGAATATAGCTCCACCTGGACTAAGGACCTACCCCGGAGAGGGGTGACGGT
>JANHFS010309031.1:0-14927 GCA_032467975.1 Trimeresurus albolabris
CTATGGCGACCCCCGTGAAATGGTCGTTCGACCCCAAATGGGGTCGCGACCCACGGGTTGAGAACCGCTGGTATAGGAAGTGAAGTGAGCTCCTCATCCACCAGTCAGTGAAGTCTCTGGCTGCATATCAGGTGGGAAGCACAGCTAGTGACTAATTTTAAAAAGTCTCTTGTCAATTCCTGGATGAATTTAAAGCCATATCAAATGCCCAGTCACAGTGTGACCAAGGTAATGAATGTCCTCAATTCGAATGACAACATATTAGCAGAGCCTTGATCAACAAGTGGAAGGGACTCTGTGAATCAAAGAAAGTCAGGAAGTTAACTCCCTAGTGTTTGTTATTCAACGAAACTCATCATAGGCCAATCTTCCACAGCCTCATGATTTTCAGATTAGAGTTATATCTTTTACAATTAAAATTAAAATCCAGAATTCCGCACAAGCCGTCCTTGAATTACAATGATGTGTTTAGTGACCGTTCGAAGTTACAATGGCACTGAAATAATTGACTTACAACCAGTCCTTACACAATGGTTGCAGCATCTCAATCACACGATCAAAATTCGGCTGCTTGGCAACCAGCATGTATTTATAATGATTACAATGTCTTAGAGTCATGTGATTTCCCTCTGCGACCTTCCCGGCTGGCTTCTGATAACCAAACTTAAGCCAGATTTGCTTAACAATCACGATTCACTTAACAATAGCAGTGATTCACCTAACAACGGTGGCAAAAAAAGGTAATAAGACCAGGTGTGTCTCATTTAACAACTGCCTTGTTATCAATGTAAAGTTTGGTTTCAATTGTGGTCCTACACTGAGAATACCAGTACAGTATATGAATGGCTATTGTATAGGCTGGCTGGGAATTTTAGGATTTCTAGAGGTTGGGAGAAGCTGTTTTTGGCACCGTTATGAGAGTTAATGATTGAATTAAACAAAAAAGCACAACCTGTTTCCAGAGGAACGTATGTATAAATCTATAAATCTTGTTTAATGAAGTTTCTGAAAACAATGAATATGTCTCCTAAGAAGGAAGACATTGTTACTTATGTCTATGGAGATTCTCAGTCATCCAGGTCATAGTTACCCCACAGATGCTTTTCCATGAGGCAACTGGACTTTCTTGTTTTTCTTTGAAGATGTTTCTCTTCTCATCCAAGAAGCTTCTTCAGAGAAGCAAAACGTCTTGAAAGAAAAACAAGAAAGTCCAGTTGCCTCGTGAAAAAGCATCTTTGGGATTGTTACTTACACTACAAAAAGTAGTTCCTTCTCTAAAGACCTATAAAATTTAAATCAATCCAAGACTTACACAATTTAAATCAATCATCTTCACCACCATCATTATTGTTATCATTATCTAAACTCCACTCCCCACAGCACAATATATTGCCTTGAAGGATCCCCAGTTAATGAATAAAGGCAAAGTTAAATGGGTCCCTCTTTCTTTGGACAACTAAATCTTGCCATGCATTGCCACGGAAAATAAATCTGATTTAATCAAATCTTCCCTTGGCCAAGTTCACATATCATGATAAAGGAAAAATCAATTACATTATGGCTTACCATAATTGGTGAACCAAGTCACTGAACTAAAGATTTCGGGGTAATATAGGATTGAGAACTGACCATCTTGGTTTAAAATAGTTGCAGAAAGCCATTGTTCATTTCTTACTCATGGCTTTAATGTTGTGGACATAACTTTGAACAAGTAATAATAAGGTGTAATTAAAAATAATATAAGGTAATTAGACCTTTGGTCTTATGCCCACTTGCAATTAAACAGAATCTTGCCAACAATAATTTCTCCCTTTGCCTCTACCATATTGCCTTGATCATATCTTCAACCGATCAATGACATGGTCTCTAGCTGTGCCTGGCTATAACAGTATTAGCATCTTCCCTTTATGACAATACTGGGTAAGAGCAGCAAAAAGATGCACAAATTTGTTAAAGAGGAGAGAAGTTCAGGTAATTGCAGCTACATGGAACAGGGGCAAGAGAGGCAGGATGGGCAATAGGGGAAGCAAACTTCATGCCAGTGTAGCTCCTGCTGACCCAAGGATTGTTGGTAGCACTTCTAGTCAGTAGTGGGGAAAGATCATATGATAAGTGGACATCTAGTTGCACGAAATAGATCACTCCTTGTGAAATCAATTCCACATCTTTCTGAAGTTAGAAGTGTGGATTAGGTTTTAACCATTTAGGGTAGCCCTTCAAGGTAGATTACAGTAGGAAGTCAAAGTCACGGAGGCCAATATTAATTTTATTATAAAAATACAGTAACAATATGAATGCACTTCCCCCTTCCCTCTCTTTATGCTCATGAAATCTAGGGAGAATCTTGACTGAGACGTTTTCTCATTTTACAGTTCTACACAGACTCAGGTTTCTTTTACCTGACACATCATCTTGCTAGTGGCTTTTTGTTCTGTCTCTCAAAACTATTTCCTTGAGCCACTCCATTACCTCTACAACATACCTGGTAATTAATGAGAGATTCTTATAACCTTTTTAACAACTAGAGTAAAATTATTCACAGAAGAGTCAGCTTTTGCTTTATGTAGCAAAAAGGTTTATGATTTTGGCAGTCATGAATAATTGTAATCATTGTCCAGGAGTAAAACATCAAAGCAGTTGGCTCCATATAAGGCTTGGCCACGGGTAGGGATTATTTTATTATTACTGCTGACTCAATTACAAGGCAATATTTTTTTTTTACACTGCGGTTGCAAGCTGGTCCGTAATACCGACTGCTCTCTTTCCCTAACCCACTGCAATTATTTGAAGGAATTATTTTGCCTGTCATGCCACCCACCAAGGGGCAACTAAAAATATTCTTCTCTTTAATTTTAGAGTTATCCTTTTCACCACTGACTATAAAGGCTAAAACTCTAGGAATTGCATCAGCCCTCACTCTGTTAACCAATTCCTCCCTCCAGTTACCCACATTTTATAGTCTTTGGATTGGAGACTTTTCTACATCCATGCAGTCTCCTCATAAGATGAAAGCCTGATATCCCAGACATTTATTCATTCATGTTTTATCCATTGCAATCGAGACATTTCCCTATATTTATGAATTCTACATTCTAGAAATGGAAATGGAATTAACACAATAGCTCTGCCCATTTACTTCGTCCCCAAATGACCTCTCCCCAATTTAGGAGGCAAACAATGCAGCCTCTTCTCTAACCTTCGGACAAGGTTATGTTCAAGATCACAGACATAAGTTTATGTAGGAGGCAGAAACCAGCATACAGTACTTCGAGCTGCTCTTACTCTTCCTCACGGGTAGACCTTATTTTTTTTTAAATTACTTGAAGTAGAATGTTGTGTAACGGGACTACATGTATCAAGAGTTCAATTCTGTTGAGTTCTGTAGGTCTTGTTCTTGCGATGTGCATAAGATTACAGTATCCTAATCAAGCTTAATCTGAGAAAAAGTCTGTTGAATATGATGGGAAATACTAGAATTTATGCAGCTTATCTCAATTTTATTTTGCATTAAGTGCAAAATGTTTTGCATAAAAACCAGAAGATCCCTTTCTCCTCCTCCTCCTACAAACTAAGGCTACTGATTTCCCTGAAGTGCGTCAGGACAGAAATCTGAGAACCAGAAATGGACAACTTCATGGAGCAGAGGCTACACAAAGCCTTTGCAAATATTTTATATAACAAATAAGGTAACATCTCCTTCAAACTGACTGCAGATAACTTCAAGGATATATTGTTTTTATGGCTTGCCATTCTCTTCTCCGGTGATGTTTTTTGACTTCCCAGTCTACAGGCATATCCTGCTCATACTCTTGCTTGCTTTTTTATACAGGTATTCCTCCACTCACAACAGCTTGTTTAGTGACCATTCAGTTACAATGGCACTGGAAAAAGTGACTCGTGACCATTTTTCACACTTACGACCTTTGCAGCATCCCCATAGTCATATGATCAAAATTCAGACACTTGGCAACTGGCTCATATTTATGAGGGTTGCACTGTCCCACGGTCATGTGATCACCTTACAAGCAAAGTCAATGGGGAAGCCAGATGTACTTAAGCAACTAGGTCACTAATTTAACAACTGCAGTGATTCACTTAAGAACTGTGGCAGAAAAGGTCATAAAATGGGGCAAAATTCAGTTCATAAGTGACTCGCTTAGCAACAAAAATGCTGGGCTCTCTTGTGGTCGTTAAGTTGAGGATTACTGTACACAGGAACAATATGGACAAGCATGGAGTAGGGAAAGTGGTGGGATTCAGCAAGTTCGCACCAGTTCGGCAGAACTAATAGCAATTTTTTTGTTGCCCAGGCCCAGAACGGATTTCCAGAAGCGGTATCTGCACAGAGAACTGGTTGTTCGCATATTTGAATCCCACCACTGGATAGGGGGCATGTACAAATCTCTTCAGTCAGATGAGGAACCTTCAACTGACCCTAGGCCCAACTGTCATTGATAAGAAATTTAGTCAATATTTAGAAGGCCATGGTATTTTCTTCCTCTGTGCAATATGTATACAAGTTTATCATATTTGCCAGAAAAGTAAAATCTACCACCCCCTATTTCCTTAATATATAGAACATATGGAAAAGGCTCAAGTCTCAGTTATACTAGTTTGTAAGCCAGGAGTTCTTGGACACGTAACCAAAAGAACTAAATTTTCTGCTGAGCCAAAGAAAACAGCCTTGAATCCAGCACTCTTCCTGACAGATGTTAATGCCATGTAGACTTTAGGCTTCAAAGTGTGAGCTTCTTTTTCCATAGCTACTTTTCTTGTAAGCAGCCAACATGTAAAATGGGGGGGGGAATGGAATAAGTGAGGAATGGAGGAGAAAGAGAAGGGCAAATCATATTAGAGACAGACAATGGAGTCTTGTTCTCAAACATAAATGAAATCCAGCTGCTTTACAGCTGTGCCCTTCTGTGACACAAGCCAAAATACCAGGCAAAATACAAGTGACTGCCATCCATTTGAAGCCAATGCAATTTCAAGTAGCCCAATGGAATTATGGCCAATGGACCAACTATCTGATCACTCAGATATCAAGAATTTCAGTTCAAACACAGACACCCAGAATGTCTGCCAGAGAAAATAATTTGGCCTACGTGCTTCCCAGTGAAATGAAATTTTGTAAGCAATTTTTACATGCTAAATGTTTATTACAAATAACAGCAAATCAGCAAATAAAAAAATCATGATGGAAGAAATCAGCACACATGAAGAGGAGTGGAAAAGAGAGAGTCATTTATTAAGATATACCTGATCTCAATAATGAGGTTATGTTATGTTGATTTTTTTGCCCTATAGTTCTACTATGCAAACAAATTTCCTTCAAGAGATGGGAAAACATTTGCTCTATTCACATTTTAATACCCACTTGCTTAATTTCACACCTTTGAATTCATGGGAAAATAGAAACGGTTATTATTCATATAATTCTTCCAACTTCGTGATTTAACCTGACCATAACAAATGTCCACAACAGCAGCATTATTAAAGGAAAATTAATGACATTTAGAGAAAATAAATTCATATTAGAAACATGGATATATTAGCAAAAATACATACAGTGAATATATTTTCTCATGAACTTAAAAAAAAATTAAATGATGCAGACAAATGAAATTTAAAAATGAATGGAGAAATTAATCTACTCGGCATCCTTTAATAAACTTATTATTTTGTCAAAGCTATAAGAAGATGCATTGTGATTGCATTCAGATTTAATATTAAAGTATAGACTACACTCCAGTGCCCCAAGCTTGTGGTTACTACAATTTCCTCAAGTGTCCAGATGGCTGGCTGAGGAATTCTGAGGGTTGAAGTCCACAAATCATAAAGGAGCCATAATTGCCCACCACTAACTATATCCATGATTAACAATATTAAAGATTTAGATTTCAAATAACGATGAACTCAGAAATAGAATTTCTAATAGCCTTTTCATGACCCTTTGACACTAGCCAAGATTTGGGTATATAACATTAAACCACAGTTTAGATTATGTCTGAATGCAGCCCATACTTAAACTGTCACTTCTGTTTTTATATACTGCATGTATATGAAATGGCGACTTTTAAAGAAAATATAATAATCTTGGTTTTAGATTAGAAGCAAGAAGATGCTTGCTTATGGGCCAATTTAACTTTTTTTATAAAGGAGCAGCCATTTACAAGAATTCTCACATATCCCAGAATATTTCTTTGCCAAATCTGTAGCAAAGTAACAAGCATACTATAACCAAGCTCATTATATACCAAATAAATTAAAATTCATCTAATCTGTCTTTCTGTTCAGATTACTAGTAGATAAGGAATCCAGTGATCTTACTGAATGAATATACATACATAACATAACACAGTTATTAAAAATAACTGTAATAAAAATAGAAAGCTTTTACTAAATCTGCAATAGCCACAAAAACTTAAAATATTTCTCAGTGAATGCCTCTTATTGTCCAGGATACAAACAAAGCTTACCCAGCAAGAATAGCTGATTTTCTTCTTTTAGCAGCAGGCTACTATGATACAGTATAAACATCAAAAGAGAAAAACAAAACTGAACTTACTTTATCCTTAAATTATTCCCAGATAATGCTTCTAACATCTTTGAATAGTTTGTGAACTCTGTGTTAGTATTGTTCCAGTCTTTAACTGTGTCATCTCTCACAAAACTATTTCTCCAAGACATTTCAGTTGTTTGAACAGTCTTCTTTAGCTATTAATGAATATTAATTAGGAGAAGTGGAATAACTCAAAAATGTCAATAAAAGAAATCTTTTCGTGATGATTTGGTGAATCACGCGAAGATTCTAATGCTGTGGTAGAGTTCTCCATCTGTCACTAGACTACAAAATCCAACCACTCTTTGCTTATTTGTTGGCTCATTCTAATGGGAATTAAAAGCCAAGAACATTTGGTGATCGTATTTCTCAACACTGCTCAAAAATAAATGGCAGAGAGCCAGGGTGATACCGCTTGAATAGACAAGACAGTCCATTCTAGGGTAGCATTGCAAATCTTAAGGATGCTCCTGGACCGTCTCCAAAAGCTGTCCCCACATTGTAAAAATTGTAAAAACATTGGGATATTATTAGATGCTTGATAAATAATCATATTTACTATTTAATTTAGGTTACACATTAATTTAAAATAAAATTTATTTTGTCTCCTGGCCTTTTCTACTAGGTTTAAGTGTGGCTCTAACAAACTTAAAAAGCAAATGTACAGTAGTACTTATTTCCCTAAGATTGCCTCTCCTGTAAACTACTAGCCTTAAACCAGGAGAATTTGCTTACAAATCTCCATGGAGTCTGTTCTCCTTTGATCTATTCATGTTGTTCAACCTTGGCATTTGTGGATAAAGATATATGGACTTCAACTCCCAGAATTCTCCACCTAGCCATGCTGGTTAGGCAATTCTGGGAGTTAAAGTCCCAGAGTTAAACTTCATGTTGCCAAGGTTGAGGAACATTGATCTATGGTAAATGAGGGAGATTAGAATATGGTGATTTTATACAGGCATCAGGAACAAAGTAATGACTGCCATGTTTTCACCAACTGGCAGTGATTTTGTTTTGAATTTTCTTCTTTATTTTCTGATCATGGAAATTAAAGCATAATGAATTGGATGCTCCAGAAAGTCTAGTTCCCA
Source organism: Trimeresurus albolabris (assembly GCA_032467975.1). Classification (NCBI taxonomy): domain Eukaryota; kingdom Metazoa; phylum Chordata; class Lepidosauria; order Squamata; family Viperidae; genus Trimeresurus; species Trimeresurus albolabris. The sequence goes on from JANHFS010309031.1 coordinate 7,654, forward strand.
TAAACTGGAAGCAAAGGATACAAACTCCAATATATAAGAAGAGGGACGGCCAAATTGGGATGCAAGTAAAATGTGATCAAACCACATTTTAGTTGCAAAGCCTAAATTGTTTCTTTCCTAAACCAGAATATCATGCAATTTACACAGTTAAAAAAAAAATCCTATAGATGCCCTTGTCTTGGAAATGTAGTATTTCATCCAGGTAATATAAATAATCCTTGTAATATGTAGCTGGAGTGATCCTGAGTAAAGGTATAGATATAAAAAAAATGTATAATTTACTCGGTCTACCCCCTGACATAAATTCTTCAACAGTTTTAATCACAGAAGAGCTCAGGCTACAATTCAACACAACCAGCCACTCTATTTAAGTACCTGTGTTTTTATTTCAGAAGTAGATCAGTCAAAGAACAAAAGATAAACCAAGTTGATATTCATCCGTGAGTTTATAATATATGCTTTTATCAGTTTTTTAATCTGGTTTCTAACTTGATTTTGATTACAGAACGTTGCGTTGGTCATTTGAATTAGGCTTTCGATGAAAAACATTATTTGTACAAAGATAAAGTTTGATAAGAAGTGACACATCACATATGTGTTCTAATCAGAATGATTTTTGTTCTAGAATATTGGAAAAAGTGCTAAGCAAAATACCTTGTCTACTACTGTTTCATGAAACTGATTATCCCTACTTTATACTTTCCTTCCCAAATAAAATTTAACCATTCACCATAAAGACCGGAAGTTAGAACTGGCAAAAGTGACTTTCCCTCCCATTAATATGCATATCTTTTAAAAAACTTTGTCTCAGTATAATTGAAAATCATAAGAGACAACAGTCTCTCTCTGAGGCAGGACCCAACCATAAATCGAGAGCTTCTCAGGCAAGGAATCGATATGAGGCCTCTCATAACAGTAACAGTGTCCCATCTGTAGCCATATTAGTATTAAATAATCTGATCAACTCTTTTAAAGAAATATATTTAAAAGCATGCAAAGACACTTGCCAAAAAAGGCAAAGGATATTCACATTCCCTTCTTAGCCAACCTCAAAGGAAAGCTTTGACAGACTACATTAGCTGCTCCTTCAAAGCTCAAACACAAAAGGCCTTTTATTTATTTTAGACAAGGAAATTCTAAATTGTCACAAGGCAGAAATAAACTTGTCTGTGACATGGGGGTCAGAAATTAAACATGAGAAGCAGGAAATTGTTCGAAGTAATGGATCACACACTTCTAGATTTCCAAAGATCTAGAAATATCATCTGCAAACTAGTTAGAAAGGCACCTTTTTTCATTTTTGAAATGTCCTCGCCTCTGCTATCAGGGAGAAGGAACAGAGACTGAATAGGCCACCCTGTAACCAGGCCAAAATGATCACAGGCACCATTTGGAAGTTCCAGAGAAAGAATCATAATAGGTAAGTGATGCAATACAAGTGTATTTCAGAGACATTGTGACCTCAGTTCCAGACCACCATAATAAAGCATATATAGATAGTCCTTGATTTACAATTGGTTGCTTAGCGATCATTTGAAGTTATGACAGACACCCCCACCCCCCAAAAGGAGTTTATGACATAGATTCAAAGTTCAATGTCTGCTTCCCTGTGATCACTTTTGGGGCAATTAGCACACATTTATGGCCGTTTGGAGTGTTCCGTATTCAAGTGACTGCAATTCACACTGTTTTTTTTCCTAGAAATGGGCATTTACCTCTCTTTTCCAGCAAAAAATGCCCCATAAGAAACAAGAAGTTTGCTTAATGACCACAGCATTCCCTTAATGACCACTGCAAGAAAGGTTATAAAATTGGGTGTGGTCATGTGATGACCAACTTTACAATCATCATGATCTACAACCCAAATTGCAGGCTTAATACAGTCTTAAGTCAAGGACTGCCTCTACTGCAATAAAGCATGTCACGTGATTTTTGTCTTGGTTTCCCAGTGCATATAAAAGGTATGTATACAGCAATGAACATACCATTAATCATCTGATTAACAGTATTGAAAAAGTTTGAAATATTGCAACAATTATCAAAATGGGGAACGGAGACATGAAGCGAGCAAGTGCTGTTGGAAAAATGGTCGCAATAAACTTGGTTGTAAAGCCAACCAACAAACAAAATGCCACGTCTGTGAAGCACAATAAAGCAAAGTGCAATAAAACAAGGTATGCTTGTATAATTAAAATCTGTGTTCATGAAATCAGGAAGAATCCAGAAAGATGTGCATAGAATTAACCATGAAAGAAATGGGCAATGCTGGGTTTTTCTCTTTCGCTTTATCACGCCAGTTAATATTGATAAGATGATCAAAAACTACCACCTTCTACTAGAGCCATTACCATATCATCATCATCATCATTATCATCATCATCGTTTTATTCTGCCATCTTAAATATATTTGGTCAATTCAAGGTGGCAAGCATATCTGATACTCTTGCCACCTATATTCCCCACTATATCTCTGTGAGGTTGTTTGGGCTGAGAGAAAATAACTGGCCCAAAATCACCCAGTCAGTTTTCATGTATAAAGCAGAATTAGAATTCATAGTCTCCTAGGTTTCTAGGTCAGCACCTTAGCCACTACACCAAACTGTCTCATCCTGAAACTTTATGTGTGAACAAGTTAATAGCAGAACATCTAGCACTGGCACCTGAGTTTTTATTTTTCCAACACACTATTTTTTTCCTTTTATATCAACTGTTTAGATTATAAATATAAAGAAAAGGATACTTTTCTTTATTTATATCTTTTATTTATCAATAGGCTTATCTGGGAGCCTTTACAAATGAAAAGCAGAGTACAAATGTTTGTATAAATGATCGGGAATATGGATGGAGGGAACAGTTTCTATTTAACATAAACCAGCTTAACTTGATTAATACACATATTAGGATGCAATATTTTTCAATTTCTTTAATCATACACTATGGGCAAATGCTTGCAAAAGCACTGAAAAAAGTGACTTATGATCAGTACTTGCACTTATAACCACTGGACCATCCCCATGGTCATACGATCAAAATTTGAGAGCTTGGCAACTGGTACACATTTACGAAAATGATTGCCATTTGCAACCTTCTCAGCCAACTTCCGAAAATCAAAGTCAATGGGGGGAAATCTGATTCACTTAACTACATGATACTCTTAAACAACTCCAATGATTCACTTAACAACCTTAGCAAGAAAATTTGTAAAATGAGGCACGACTCACTTAACAATCACCTTGTTCAACAAGGGAAATTCTGATCGCAATTGTGGTTATAAATCAAGGACTATCTGTAATTATATCCCTGTTTTCCTTAATGAAGGAAAGTGACATCAGATGGACTGGCTTAAGTCAAGCAACTGCAGCCTAAATCTAAGTAACTATGACCCAACTTTCCAAATATCCAATCCGAATCACATATGGCAGTGATGGAGAACTTTTTAGAGACCGAGTGCCCAAACTATAACCCCAAACCCACTTATGCATCGTCGGGTGCTGGGTGGGTGTGGCCAATTGGGTGGGCGTGGGTGCAGTGGTAACAGCAGACTGGGTGGGACTAAAAAGTTCAATCAATCAGTTCCAATTTTGCAAGATCTTTTTTTCCTGCGAGAAGTTGAAATTGACTGATTGATTGAACCCTTTTTTTTTTTTTGCACATGGCAGAAGAGGCCTAAAGCGAAAAGGTTTTATAAAGCCCAGCTGAAGGCCTAGGACTGAGGCGATGGCACACGTGCCCACAGAGAGGGCTCCGAGTGCCACCTCTGGCACCCGTGCCATAGGTTCGCCACCACTGACATATGGCTTTGCAGGTAATATGCAACCCTTTGAGTAGAGTCAGCAAGGACATAGCAGGCTATCAGTTATTAGTCTCAGCCAATAGTTTGGCTGCAGCGCTCAATGAAGATTAAGTTGATTTTTTTTGTTGGGGGGGGCACTTTGAGTCAATGTTGATTCTTGCCAACTTCCTGGACAAGTCCCTGCAGTTTTCCTGGCAAGATTTCAGAAGTGTCTTACCACTGCTTCCTTCCCAGGATTGAGAGAGAGGGGTTAGCCCAAATTCACTCAGCTGGCTTTGCACTTAACAGTTGGATTAGAATTCACAGTCCGCTGGTTGTCTTAACTACTATACCAAATTGGCTCTCTAAGTGAAATTTATCTCTAAAGATAGGATGTTACAGCATCCTATGTATTTTATTTGATGGAAGGGAGAAGACTTAAGAATACTATTTTAGTTTTGTATTTCTCAGCCATAATGCCTGTGAAATTTTAAACATTCTTTATAATAGGATGAGAACAGATTTTAGAATTTTAAGATTTAGAAATTTAATTTTAAATAATTTAAAGATATGAAATTTTAAAAGTTCTTGTCTACTCCAGAAATATAATAGGAAGACAACAGATTTCAGAATTTTAAGATTTAGAAATTTAATTTAAAATAATTACAAATGTTCTACTTGCCTTGATTTTGTCACAATGTTCTCACTGATCAGATTGTTATAAATCTACACAACTGAACAGCTCACAATTCTGTAGGCATTTAGGTCCTTACTGAAGCACAAATGATACAGGGGCAAGTCACATGGGCAACATCTATCTCAAATGACCACATGACCACTGCAACATGGCCGGTGATTTTAATAAAGCAACCCAGTCTTGGAGCTGCATATTCTAAGAATATTGATTGCACAGTCAAACTAATAAACATTTGGTGACAGCTGAACCTCCCGCTCGTTTCTATTCAGCATCCATTCTCGGTTTTAATCATTAAAGTTTAAATTCTAAAGATATTGTGGGGAAAAACGTCTCTCTTTTATCTACAGGTAGTTCTCAACTTACGACCATAAATGAGTCCAGAATTTCTGTTGTTAAGCAAGGAAGTTGTTAAGTGAATCCTGCCGAGTTTTGCAACCTTTTTTGCCACAATTGTTAAGCAAATCACAGGAGTTGTTAAGTGAATCGTGCAGTCGTTAAAGCCAATCCGGCTTCCTCTATTAACTTTCCTCATTGGAAGCCAGCTGGGAAGGCCGCAAGTGGTGATCACATGACCCCGGGTACGCTGCGATCATTGTAAATACATGCTGACTGGCCAAGAGCCCAAATTTTGATCACATGACTGTTGGGGGTTGCTGTGATTGGTTCTAAGTGGGAGGCCCGAATGTCCCTTTTTTCGGTGCCATTGTAACTTTGAACAGTCATTAAATGAATGGTTGTAAATTGAGGACTACCTGTATTTCTGAGTCAATGCTACCCACTCATTCTAGAGTTGGTAAAAAGATACATTAGCATGAATTGGGCTTTATTCATTTGCTTACTTACTTATTAAATAGTCAAAACCAGTTAAGAGTAAAAAAGTTAGTGAAATTATACTAGACAAACAAAAGAAACCATAGATGGCTGCATTTAGACAGCAAAACCAATGGGAAGTGGATAAAACCATCTTAGCAGAAAACTAAGAGCATTATGGAATGTCAAGTGTGAAAGAGCCTGGAATAAGACAGTGAAGAAATGTAATGAGTGGATGAAAAAGCAAAACCCAGTTGATTTAGAGAGCAAGTTTGGTCTGGTGGTGAAGAGATCAGGTTAGAAAACTGGGAATCTGTGAGTTCTAGTTCCGCCTTAGGCACAGATGGATGACCTTGGGCCAGTCCCTCCCTCTCAGCCCTAGGAAGGAAATAATGGCAAACTATGTGGGGGGAAAACTTGTTAATGTATAGACATCTACTTGTATAAAACCCAGCCCAAGCACATCAGCCTTACAAAGTGGAGATCAAAGCATCCATACTACTATTATTGATTGACAGCATGAGCTACCTTAAGAACAAGGTCAGAGTAGAAGAGCAGAAACACACGCCCATCTCTTGGGCCTATTGCAATCAACTTAACAGCCAAAACTAAAACTTTTTCCAAAAACATTCTTAGACGAAGAGATCAAACATGGTGGGGGTGGAGAAATCAGAATATAAAAGAACTCTAGATTCAAAGCAGAGAGTAGCATCATATGCCTTATACATTCACTATCAATTCTGCAGGAACCGATTGAAATCTAAGCATGATCAGAGATTTTAAATGTCAAATAAAATTTCCTGTATATTATCATTAATTTATATTTATCTGAAGTTTCTCAGGGAGAATTAAAAATGCATGCAGAAGAACAAAGACTAGTCCAAAAATTCTTTTTGGTGTTTTTATTCCTCCTCCTTCCCTCCCCCTCCCATTAATTACATATTTGATAGAAAATCAAATATTTGACTCACATAAATATCAAACAAATTTGGCATTATTCAACTGCCAGTTTTTATGCCCAAGATGTTTGAATAGAGGGTGTGGTTTATAATGGAGTTTATATGATGAAAAGTGTTCAGATAAACTTTTATCATGGTGAATGGACTTATGAGCCTTTTTAAAATCAAGAACATAGTATGTTCTCTCTCAATATTATCATCCTCCTAATCCTTGGTGATCATAATAAAGATTACAATGGTAGCTGATCTACTTAATTTCTATTTATGGTATTCTTCAATCTCTCTCCCTCCCTCTCTCTCTCTCTCTCTCTCTGTTTGTGTGTTTAACAGTTGTGTAACCTGATGTAGGGGTTCTGGGTTTGTCCTTGGAACTCCTACATATGTAGACATTCGGTTTTTTAAATGGAAATTACTATAATAAACAGGCAAGTTCAACACTATGCAAGTAGTAGTTTATCACTGCCTATTTCCAGGGTTATTTTTGACTTCCCAGCCCAATCCACAACCTTGGTATTTCCCAATAGTTCCACATCAAACTACTATCCTGGTCCAACCCTGTTTAATTTCCAAAACCCAGATAAGGACTTCAGGTGCTGCTGAAGTTACAGTTCAGAGTCAAAGGAAGTCAGTCAAGGCAGCAACAGTATATGCTTAACCGACAGAATTAATGGAATTCACCTCTGAATGAATAGCACTGCAAATCAATTACTAAAACCTTAGTAAAGCTGCTGAATTTTTAGCATTGGCACTGCAAACTGATCACCAACACTATGTGCAGCGTACTTAACTTTGTCTCAATTCAAAAAGCAACAGCCAACTGTTACTGTATGTAGAAAACCACTGCAAATTGTGAGTGCATCTGCCCTTAAAAGAGAATGCATTCTTTATGCTTCTATTTCATTCTGGTGCAACTGCCAATCTAGATTTTGTGAACTAATATTTTGTACATAAATAGCTCATGCCTGCCTATCTATCTATCTATCTATCTATCTATCTATCTATCTATCTATCTATCTATCTATCTATCTATCTATCT
>JANHFS010309059.1:0-14909 GCA_032467975.1 Trimeresurus albolabris
AGTTTAACTATATAAATACCAGACAGTTCTGCATGTTGTCAAAGCAAGAATATACAGTATTTGCAGCGTTGACACAAGTGCTTAATAGACAACGTGTTGACTGGGTCCATTAGTAATTCCATGGTACATATAAGCTTCTTCAAATGAAATTCAGTATCACACCATCCAATACATCCTCTCTTCTTCCGGTAATAAACATTTTTCCACATTAAGCAAATACAATTCTTATTGTTATTAATAAATATACAGTTGAATATCAGCATTTATTACAGTTTTCTAATAGTATCAATATCAATTTAAAATATCTTTTTAACCAAAATATATCTTAATTGCATTTGCATTCAATATCCATTTATAGTTAGTATAGTATTTCACTTTTTTTTCAGTTTTAATTTCCCATCCATATTCAAACTATCCCAATCATTTATAATTTCAAAACAAGTTATATTTGGGTGTCAGAACCCATATCTATAACTATAGGGTCCCTTATTCTTTTCCCACTCCTCCATTTCTCCCTCTCTATTTTCTTCCTGACCCGAATCTCATTCTCTTCTCTTCCTGGGTTCTGCCATAATCCCAGGGGGGAGGGGGAAGTGTGTGAGGGTTATTGCCTTGATTTCCTCTATTTCTACACTGTAACACTTTGCTTTCCTGCATTACTTTCTGTGAACTTTCCCATCCCTTAATGTCAGCTAGCAAAGGGAGGGGAAGAACGGAATGCAACCTCCAGCGACTGATTTATCTCTGCATTCTCAAGAGAAGGTGTGAAGAGCCACCAAAACATCACAGCTACAACCGGAGACGGCCTGATGTTATCTCCCTTTTCCCAACAAGAAACTTAACACCTGGGGATTGGGCCATTTGAACTGACTGGATGAACAATGGGGTGGGGTTTTGCTTGGGACACTTTTTATCTATCGATCTGAGCGGGAAATCCTCAGATCCTGTCTAGTATGCCTGCTACCAACTTCTCCTAATAAAAGATCCTTTTGGAAGAAAGTGCTTCCTTGAGTTCTACTTTCTTGGGATGAGGACTTGAACTTTGCCCTGACATTAGACAGGATCTGCAGTAACAGTCAACCCAGAAGGAAGACCCTTGCTGGGGGACTTTGCAAGACTATCCACATCTGACACCAGAGCAGGGAAGGAAGAATCCATTGTGAAAGGGGAGCCCCCCTGCCGGTCGGAGCCCTGCCAACTGTCCAGCTGTGAAACTTCCTACACATTGGAAGAAAAGGTAGTGGAGGTGCGTAGCCACAAACCTTGGTGGTCAATGGGTGTTGGGAAGAAGGATGACTGGGAGAAGAAAGCGAGGAAAGTGACTCTCCGACAGGGTAGCCACCAGCCAGGTTGGAAGCAGAAGATGGAAAAATCTCTCCATCTCAGCGAAGACGATGAAGATCATCCCGGTCATTCGAGCTGGATGCTGGAACAGGTGATTGACATGATGAAGGCGGTTTTCAATTCCCTCAAAGAGAAGAGACCCGATCCATACACCAGAACCATTCGCCTAGGTTGCAGCAAGAAGAACAATGAGGGGGAATCTGAAGTGGAGGTCCCAGGGACATCCAAACCCATCGCAGTCACCACAGCTGCTCCCACTCCTCGCCATGCTGCAGCTGCCAACCGAGAGGGGAGACGCCACAAGAGGAAGAAAAGGCAACGGTCCATCCAGAGGTTTCCACCACTAGATGTAAAGTTTTGGGGGGAACCAAGGCGCCTGGGATTTTTCCTGACCCAAGTCTTGAACTACATGGAGGAGTATGGTCGGGACATCCCCACGGACCGTGCCCAAATTCGCATCGTGCAAGCAGCTTTAAACGACATCGTCACTGACTGGGTAGTGGACCTGTATAATGCTGATGCCCTGGAGCTGCTGAACTTCAATCTGTTCATCTTCTCCCCAAATGTATACCAAAAAGTCAAAGACTCACGTTTATGCAGCTGTGTCACGAAATCGGCTGGCCATTTTGGGTTTGTGAAAACACTACATTTAGTTAAAAGACATTTTTGATGGATGGCCACCAAAATTGTCTTTTAACTAAATGTAGTGGGGACTTCCCATGTGCAGCAACGAAAAGACTACAAGGGAAGTCCCCAGGGCTGCTGCAACCAATAGCAACCCCCTTAGCAGCTTGGAAGGAAATCTCCATGGACTTTATAGTAGAATTACCAGAAAGCAAAGGGAACACAGTTATTTGGGTGATGACAGACCTATTTTCCAAACAAGTACATTTCATACCCTGCTCAAAAATCCCCACAGCAAAGACTTCAGCAAAGCTGTTTGTCCAAAACATTTATAGATTACATGGGGCACCTCAGCGGATCATATCAGACGGGGATGCAATTCACATCAGAATTTTGGAAGGAATTCTTGTCCCTTTTGGGGACAACCCAAGGGCTGTCATCTAGTCATCATTCACAAACGAATGGGACGGAACGTTCAAACTCAGTACTCGAACAATATCTAAGATGCTTAGATACCAGACTAACAAACAAACCAGACAGACCAATTCCATTTGCCAAAGTCATGTACAATAATGCGGCTACACCCCATTCCAAGTAGTCACCAGACAATGTTTCAATTGCATGCCAGAACTATCACCAACCAAGCCAGTCATCCCCTCTTTAATTGCACAATTAAAAAATACCTGGCCAGTAGTTAGGAAAGCACTAGACGAAGCCAGACAAGAGTACAAAACACAGGCAGACAAGAAAAAATCCGAGCCAAAGCCATTCACTATAACCATCAAAAAAGTTAGGACCAAAATATGTGGGGCCATTCCCCATTATCAGAATTATAAACCCAGTAATGGTGGAATTAAAACTCCCAAAATCACTTAGGCAAATCCACCCAATTTTCCACTGTAGCCTCTTAAAACAAGAGCAGCAGTCACCCTTAAGACCAACTGTTGCTCCCCTCCCATTATGGTAGAGGGAGAACAACATTTTGAAATAAAAGAAATCTTAGACTCCAGAAAATACCATGGCTCAACCCATACTTAGTAGCATGGAAACATCTTCCTTCCTCCCAAAACGAGTGGGTCCACAAACATCACATTAACGCTCCAAAACTGCTAAAACGTTTCACACAGAATACCCGAATAAACCTGACTAACCCATACATATTTATCTTTATCTCTTTACAGGTGGAACCCTTCAGAACCCATCAACTTTTTCTAATAAAAGATCCTTTTGGAAGAAATTGCTTCCTCGAGTTCTACTTTCTTGGGATGAGGTCTTGAAGTGGGCCCTGACATTGGGTAACCAAAAGCTTCCCTTATTTAAACTTCTTAGTATTTTCTTATTTTCCTTTTCATGCCAAAATAGGATATTCTGATTACCAATCTTATCTATCTAGTTATAATAATATTTCTATTTCTAGCAATCTATTCTTAACCATATTCAAACATCTAATTAATGCTATAATATCCCTCCTAATAGGTCAAAGGTTCTGTTTCCTTCAATCTTACTCTAGCTTTCTTCCTTTGCCAACTAACTTTCCGAGTCATTGTATTTGGATCATCAAATAATTCTTCCTCTATTTTTGTGTGTATTATTTGGAGCAAAAGAAACAATTTAGTTAAAGTATTTTGGGAAGAGCTGGCCCATTGATATTCATTAAACAGCCTCTCTCCTTCTCCAATTCTCCACAGTTCTGGTAACGGCTCTATCTTCCATTCCATCAGCTTTCTTTCCTTATCCTCCAGTATGCTCTAAAATCTTGGTTGATAAAATGTCTTTTCCATTTCCAATATTATTGTTATGTCTTCTAATTCTTCATTTGTCTGAGTCTGGCCGTTAGTTTTTTTCCTTTAGGTCCTCCATATTTGGGTCAGCTTTCTCTAGTTTTCCTTCTATTTTCTAGGTTGCTAGTTCCTTCTCTGTGGTTATTTTCTGAATTTGTAGATTTAAATTAGAAAATAGTTCTTTTATCTCCTTTGTGTTATTTTTAATCTCATCACGAGCTAAGGCAATTGTTTCTTGTATTAATTTCAACATGGAGAGAATTTCTTTTTGTGATTCATCAGTATTTTCTTGGTGGTATGTCAAACTGAGGCTTCTGGATGGTATGTCAAACGGAGGCTTCTGGATGTTAAGGATGGTTTTTTACCATTTAGAGCTAAATATGGAACCTCCATTTTATTTTTTGTAAATGGCCTTTATAGAAATCTGTTTGAGAATTTAGAAAGTTTCAGTTAATTGTCATTGGAGCTCCAGATTACCCAACAAATTTATCAATCCTTTTTTAAACCTTTCCTAAGCAAATATAAGTAAAATTCAATTTTTTCTGTCCAATGAGAAATATAGTATATCCTTTCTGTCCAGGAAAAAGAAAGAAACATTAAAAGTTGTTTATCAATCAAGATTTATAATCCAAAATGTTCCATCATATCAGGCAATAGTGTGGCAATACAGGAAAAAGTTCCACAATACAGTTCTGAATAGTTTATCGTCTCTGCCACACAGATAAGCAGCCCCCAAACCTTTTCCCTTTTCTCAGCTGCAATCTTCAAAAGTAAAAACTTCCAAGGCCAGTCAGAGCCTTATCTAAATATAGGCTTTGAGACAGGTTTCTTTTAGGCATAAGTTGTAGTGCCGTAAATTCACCACTAGATGTCATTGAAGCAGTTTTCCAGGTTTTTTTTTTTAAAAAAATCCAAAACTTATTATGCAAACTTTTTAAGTCTTTTTAAAATAAAGGTTTCCGGTGACGTTGCTGCAAGATGGGCGCTGGGGAATGAATCTTCCTTCCCCAAGTCCAATTTCTACCAGCTGGGGAGTCCAATAGGACCAAAAGTCGCCCCATAGAGGCGACTGACCAAAGGGTGAAACTTTGCAGATCGTGGGCCAATAGTAGCCGGCCCGCTTGATCCAAAGGAACCCCCGGGACCAGCAGAAAGAAAGGCTGACCGCACCTATGCAGTCTGCCATAAACAGATGATCATCAGAGTTAATGAATGTTAAAGTGGAATACAAAAAGCTGATCTGGGTGAGACTACTTTTCTTATCTCTCTACAAGTAGATACCAGTTCTGTGAAACAGCATTCCAATCAGCATTCCAACAGCATTTAAAAACAAAGCCCCTTGCTCCAGGGAGGGGGGGTTTCCTTACCCCTCCCTCCTGAACTATAAGCGGCGGTTTAAGCTTTGGGGAAATTAAAACGGACTTATAACAATTTTGTGAAGCTGACTGAGGCATTAAAGAAGGATAATTTGCAAAACTTCAGTTTTTTTATAGATCCTTTTTGTTTGTTTATTTGGAAATCATTGGGGGTTTTAACTTCTTAAACTTTTTCAAAGTATGGTGGGAATGGACATCTAGTGACATCTAGTGGCAAAACTAAGAACTACATGCAATTTACTCTGTTTGGAGTAAAACCTGGCTGTATTCCCAGACATTGCTTACATTTTAAACATCTTGATGATCTTGGAATTTGAAGTCCTGAAGATTGTGGCTGGGAAAGAAAGACTCTTTTTGGATTGCCCTGTGTTAAAGGATGGATTACAATTATAAATAAAAATTGTGTTTGAAGTCATCAGACTTCCCTGAATTTCAGCTTGACCTGGAATCTATACAAGCTGTTTTGAAAGAGTGAATAACAAGAAACCCCTCCAAATAGAATACTTTGGATTACAAATTTTGGTATTCTTTTTTTCTTTTTTCTATTCTTTTTGCCCTTCTGCTCTCTTTTACTACTTACTATTTTTACTGTTTACCTCTCCTATTTCTTAGGAGCATATTGGATTATAAATTTTGACTTTCTTGGTGGATTGCAGCGTATGATTTTAAAAAAAAGATGAGCATTCCCAACTTATCTAAAGTTGGAAAAAAAGGATCTTCTGCTCCTTCTTCAGCTTCTGCAAGTCCAGTCTATCAGAGATCAATTGCTACAATGCTTCAACAAGAAAAGACTGATACCTTCCAAAAGGACACTCAAGCAACTCTGCAAGCAATTCAACTCACATGGTGGTCACATCGAAAAACCATGAGGAGTTGAAAAGTGATTTTGATAAAATGAGCCAAAAAATTAATAATATGGATTCTCAATTTGAAATTTTTAAACAGATGGTCACAGATAATCAACAAAGAATCCCAAAAAATAGAAGATAAATCAACTGAAACTTTAAAAGATGAAAATCAGAAGTTGATCCAAATAAGTGAAGAATTAGAAAACTCAATAGCGGGGATAAAGATGGAAAAGGCCTCCTATTTTCTAAGATTTCAAAACATAATGGAGGATAAGGAAGAGGATCTCCTAGACTTGTGATGGAATCAGAGACCAGTCATTGCAGGTGCAAAGATGTCTGACTGCCTTCGCAGTGTTTATTGCTTTTATACAACTTTTCCAAGCAGCATAAGATAAAATAGCAACAGCATTTTTATTGGTGGATTCTCCTCGCCAATCCTTAAGAATATACCAGCCAGGGGGCACCAGCCAGGGGCAGTGTTCTGCAACATCCTGGTGGTGTGAATTTGCTGAGATCATGTAGGTGAGATCATGTAGTTATTTGAGCCACGGCAGTGTGCTGCACACGGCCTCTACATGACCTCTATCTCTACATCTCACTCTTTTTTGTTTTGTTAGACAAGGCATTGTTGTAAGAGGGGTTAGTGAAAGGATCATAATCAGGAGAGACACATCTCTGATAAGGCATAAACCTGATTCTGAGGCAAAGTGGGAGGGGGTTTGGGGCGAAAAGCTGTGATACATATGTTGCAAAAGGAAGGAATACATTGAACAAAGCAGCACCCACCAATCAAAATAGCATAAATAATGACTAAATAACGTAGGACATTTCCCAATAATCCTGTGGGCAAACCAAGCCCATTCCCACCAAGAACCTAAAGTATCAATTTTCAAATCATAGGCCAAATTGTGTAAAATATTGAGCTGGTGCTGGATGGTTCGTGACCTATCCGAAATACTGAAACAACACATTCCTTCAAAACTTTCACAACCCAAATGCTGGCACAGAAGCAAATAATCAATAGCAGCGTGATTTTGCAAAATAGCCTTTCTCAAATCTTGCAGCTCATGGTTGATTGTGGAGATAGCTGAAGAAGTAGCATAAATTGTTTTAGCTAAATTACACACAACAGCATTAATGTTAAGGTGAACACAAGCAGCAAGTGCTAGCACACCCACTATAGACACAGCCAGCGCTACATATTCCCCTTTATTAAGTAAAGCTGTCTCAGAGTCACAACTGTTATCTAGCGTGACCCCACACCAAGAATGGTTCGAGTGAAATTGTTGTTGGGAAAGCAAAACAGGAATCAGCCGGCTGAGGCAACACTGTGTTTCACTAATATTAGCAGGACTATAATTAAAAGTTTCTTGACCACATGTAAAAAAACATCCTTGCAGTAGCCAAACATGGGCAAAATTAAAGGAAGTCTCTTCAAAAGCTGTGCAGTTTAAAACAGGTGAGCTAATACGACAGTGAGGTTTTTTGCTTGAAGATGTACAATTAACTATTTTTACACAAGTTATATTTATAGGGACTGCTACCACCGGGGTGTGCAAAGCAATAGCGTAATAAGCAGTGAACCCCCAATTAGATATAGTCCCATAGTTAAAGTTCTCATTTAATAAAAATCTGCTCAAGACAGTGAAGTTTTGAATTACTGCAGAAGGGGTACAAACAGGGACTAAACATGTAGAAAGCAAATTTTCCATGTCATACGCTTCATGTAAGCAAAAGACATCACTTTGTGTGATGTCAGCCAGCTGCATCCATAGATTTTGCTTCATTCATTGCTCGAGCGATTGTTTGGGTGGGATGACAGCTGCCCCAAAGGGCAGCTGTTAACAATCAAACATAAACAAATGATGGCTAAGGAATTTGCAGTTAAAACCGCAAAAATGGCAGCGCATAAGTTCTCGGGGGTTTGCTCTACTTGCTGCTGCTGCAGCACTGCCTGTGCTTTGGCAGTCAATTTCTTCACTCTTCAATTTCTTCTACGTCACTGGCCAACTGGCACGACGGGATCGGATTTGTTGCTGTGCCGTCTGTAGAGTCACTCTTGCCATTTCTGGGACTGGATCCAGGGACTGGTGCCATGATATCCTTGGCTGGGCAGACGCAATGCGCTGGAATCCACAAAGGTCCTATAGGAGCAAGCACATCAGAAATAGCCTCGTCCCCAAGTGATCAGAGGGACCGGTCCCAACCATGCTTTGTCTGGTAAAGCCTGATAATATACCAGAGGGGGAGGCAAGCTTGTTTTCTGTTGAAAGTTCTTTGATAAGCAGTCGAATTTTGAATGGAAACATTCAATTGGTTTAATATAAATAATACTTTTTTTAACCTGTTGTGTTACCCACAACAAATTGGGTATCTGAGAGCTCTCCTTTTTTATTTGTTTGTGGAGGCCGATTAGCACGTTCCACGATGGCTTGACCTGTGAAATAATGAGTAAGAACAATATTCCAGGTTGTACAAAATTGCAAAAAGGCCACTGAAGAATAGGCTGGCCAGTTATCAGTTTTTAAAGAAGAGGGCTTACCCAAGGCTGTAATAGCCAAAAAAAGATGAGAAATAACATGTTTAGCTGTTTCCCCTCATTGAGGTATGGCCCAAAGTATTCCTGAATAGGTATCACTAGATAAATGAATACACTTCCAAGGAGCCAAAGAGGGAACATGGGTAACATCCATTTGCCATAGTTGATTAGAGGTGAAACCATGGGGATTAACTCCTGTGTCCCCCAAAGGAGATGCCCCAGAACATTGGGGACAGGATGAAACAATCTGTTTGGCTTGGTCGAGTGGAATATGGCAAGCTTGTGCCAGCCCCCTAGTGTTTTGATGGGAAAAAGAGTGACTAAAAAAAGGATCTGAAAATAAAGTGGGTAAAACATGAACAGCAGCATCAGCATGACTATTGCCTTCAGAAAGAGGGCCAGGAAGGGATGAGTGACTGCATATATGCGAAACAAAGTATAAATGCTTCCAATCTTGTAGCAGCTGCTGCAAAGTTAAAAACAAAGCCATGAGATTGGGGTCAATCCTGGGCGTGATATAAGTGCCTGGAAGATTAAAAATAACTTGACACACATAATGAGAGTCAGAGATTAAATTAAAAGGCTATTGAGAAAAGGTGTGGAAAGCTAAAATAGCAGCAGATAATTCTGAGTGTTGTGGTGAGGATTGCACTGCAGTGTAGGATACTTTCCAGGTATCATCATGAGTGTCAAGCCCTGTGAGGCTGCCGCACCTCCCGGCGCCCGCCACGCCACCGGCCGTACTTACCGCTGGCCGGGACGTCCCTGGATGCCCTGTTGCCCTCCCTACCCGCATCGCATCACAGACGGCTCAGGCGGCACAGCTGTGGCACGGGGAGTGGAGCCGAAGCCGCCGCCGTGTAACGTCAATACCCTGCAACCCCGGCAGTGCGCAGCCGTACTTGGAAGCCTCGCAGAGCTGACAATCAGCGCAGGGAGCTAGTAGGACATCTGCGGAGCTGCGGACTGAGGCGGATGATGGCTTGTCGGGTGAGGCGGCGTGTGCCTGGGCAGGGTAATGTTCCCATGGGTGGGGTAGCAATGGGAGGAGCGGAGGGTGGTGACTGCATGGGTGGGGCAGGGACAGATTGTATATAGTCACACTGGGAGCTGTGATCCACAGTGCTGACATTATTTCATACAGAGCCAAATAAACGTCCGTCTGTCTATCGTTCCTGCTTGTTTGGCTTGGTTTTCTTCCATCGGAGCACCAGCTCAGGACAGTTGACAGTAAGTCAGCACTCCCCTTTTTCTTGCTATTTCACGGCTGCGTTTTGTAGGCATGGCGGAAGGAGCCCAGGGGTGTGCCAGCGGAAGAGGCTACGGAGCCGGTGCTGGAGTCGTCAGTGGACGTGGAGGAGGCTGAAAAACCCCAGCCCATGGTGCAGCCCAAGGACAGGCCTCGCCCTGAGGACGTGGGGGAGGCGTCCTGGCAGGGGGCTGTGGCGGAGACCTCTGGCAGATGGGGGCCGGCCTCGACCCTGCAATGGCTGGAGGATGGCGGGCTGGGGGTTGCTGGACGGGAGGACCCCTCCTACGGCTGGCGGGAGAGACGGGTGGCCAGCGATGAGGAAGAGTGGAGCTATTCCACGGCCCCAGGACAGTACACATTGGACGTCCTAAAAGAGCGGTTTGGGGAATCCAGCTACTTACGTCCACCACACGCAGCCAGTGGCATGCCCGGTTCCAGGACCGCAGCAGACACCAGGCCTCTCTTGACCAGCCCAAGGTTTACGTTACCCCCTAGCGGTGGCCCTGCATCAGGACGGCTTCCTCCGGGCCAGACATCCACCACCCAGGTTGGACGGCGAGGGGAGGGCACGCATGGTGGAACCACAGCTGCGGCACCCCCTGGCCAGCCTGCACGTCTCTCCTGGTCATCGGCGTGGGGACCTGACCTGGGCAGCCGCCTTTCTGCGGCCATGGACAGCAGGCAGCAAGGCCCGCCACCACCGGGCCCATGGCCAACAGGCTTCACGTGGGGTCCACATATGACGGGGACCCGGATAGACTGGCGATGTTCCTGGGCCAGGTCCTGCACCACCTGGACTGATACACTACATTGTACTCATCTCCATGGGCGATGGTGATGGCAATCACAACAAGCTTACAGGGGGAGGCGGCAGCATGGGCTGCCGACCTGTACAGTGACCACACCCAGGAGCTGGGGGATGTTGGGCTGTTCCTGGAGGTGCTAAGGGCCAGGTTCGACGATCCCTCCAGGGTACAGCATGCAGAGGTGGAGGTGATGAGATTGAGACAAGGAGGCCACCCTGTATGGGACTATGTGCGGGAGTTTCAGCAGGCGGTGGGGCATTTATGTTCATGGCCCGAACGCTTGCTAGTCCACCATTTCCACCATGGCCTGGACAAAGAGTTACGACAGGCCTGTGTTGTCAGAGGGGTGCCATGCAGACTGGCAAGTTGGTTTAAGGTGGTGAGTGAGCTTGACGCAGGTCTGCAGGAGCTGAGGTGGTATGGGGATGAGCAGCCCGTCCCTCGGCGGGGAGGGGAAAAGCCAAAGGAGCCCAATCGGTTCCCGCCCCCATCTGTATCCCTCGCTAAAACCCCGCAGTTCAGATGTTTCAGATGCAACCAACCGGGCCACCGTGTGGCGGAATGCCCGGTGCCGGCCAACCAAGGCACCCCAGGGACCCGAGGAAGAGCAGACCCCACACCGAGGAAGCCACTGGAGCGGTCACAGGTGGTCCACCAGGCCGAAAGCAGGACTCCCCAACGGAGGCCCGAGGAGACAACCTTGAGCGTTCCTGACGACATCCAAGCAGAGAGCGACAACGTGGAGCCGGAGGAGGACCCCATGGTAAGCCAACCAATAAGCCCTTTCGTCATCCCTGTCAACCTGACCAGTCCGACCACTGGCCAGCTGGGGAACTTCCGGGCATTGATAGACTCTGGCTGCACCCGGTGTCTGATCAGCTTGAAGGTTGTGAAGGAGGTGGGGATCAAGGTCCACAGGCTAGTTCGCCCAATCCGTTTCGAGCAGGTGGATGGCTCCCTTTTGGGTGGAGCTCCCGCCACAATGGTGACGGAACCGGTGCGGTTGGATATGGGGGAATACTGGGAGATGCTGCGGTTTATCGTGGTCCCTTCCATGACGGAGGCGGTGATCCTCGGCTTAGCATGGCTGGACAAGTGGGGCCCGACCATGTGGTGGGGTGGAGGATGTCGGCACATGCGTCTCGGCACTGGGCCACAGCCGCCGAGGACGGGAGACAACGAATGGGAAACAGTGGAGGACGCGGTGACTGCGGCGGCAGAGGTACAGGACCGGGTAAAGGACCGGTCATCCGAGTTCCCAAAGGAGTACGAGGGACTGGAGGAGGTGTTGGGTGAGAGGGGCTGTGACGACCTTCCGCCCCACCGGTTGACCGACTGCGCCATTGACATACTGCCTGGAGCACAACTACTGAAGCCCCGTATGTACCCCATGACGCCAGGGGAGCTCAAGGAACTACGGAGGTACATAGACAAGAACCTGGAAAGGGGCTTCATAAAGCCGGCCCGGTTGCGGATAGCAGCGCCGGTTCTCTTCCAAGAGAAAAAGGACGGAGGGCTGCGGCTATGTGTTGACTTCAGGGGCATCAACGCGGTGTGCGTCGAGCCATTGTATCCTATCCCGTTGATGAAAGACCTTCTGGCCCACCTAGCCCGAGGTAAGGTCTTCACAAAGTTAGACCTGAGGGAGGCCTATTACAGGGTCAGGATTAAATCGGGCGATGAGTGGAAGACAACATTTAACTGCCCGTTGGGCAGTTACCAGTTTCGAGTGATGCCCTTCGGTCTGCAAGGAGCCCCTGCGGTGTTCATGCAGCTGATCAATGGGGTTCTGCATGAACACCTCTACCGTGGGGTGCTCGTGTACCTGGACGATATACTCATCTACAGTCAGACCATGGAGGAACATGTCCAGTTGGTACGAAAGGTGTTGAGAAAACTATTGGACGCTAAGTTATATATAAAGCTATCAAAGTGTGAGTTCCATCGGTCCCGTCTTGACTATTTGGGGTACCGAATATCAGCAGAGGGCGTGGAGATGGACCCGAGTAAAGTAAAGAGTGTGCTGGAGTGGCAGGCCCCGAGGACACGCCGTCAGCTGCAAAGCTTCCTGGGGTTTGCCAACTTCTACAGGCATTTTATCCCCTCTTTTGCCCTGATCGCCTTGCCTTTGACAGATCTATTGAGGACCAAGAGGTCAACCACGAAACCCCGTCCAGGACAGCCGCTAGCCTGGACAGTGGATTGCCAGAAGGCTTTCGAAACATTGAAGGAGCTATTTGCAAAGGAGCCAATCTTACTGCACCCAGACCCAGAACGGCCGTTTGTGGTGCAAGCCGATGCTAGTGACGTGGCGATAGGTGCAGTACTACTCCAGCATAACCACCAAGGACACTTGCAGCCGTGTGCCTACACATCCAGAAAACTGACGGAAACCGAGCGAGCCTGGGCCATTTGGGAAAAAGAGGCCTTTGCGGTGAAGTGGGCCCTTTCCACCTGGCGGCATTTGCTGGAAGGAACGAAACAGCAGTTCGAGGTCTGGACAGACCATAAGAACTTAGAGGTTCTGCAGACACCCAGAAGGCTCTCACCGAAACATGTCCGTTGGGCACAATATTTCCGTCGGTTCCGGTTCTGTCTCAAGTACGTACCAGGGGGTAGAAACTTCCTGGCGGATGCGCTATCAAGACTACCACAGTATAATAGCAAGAGGGAGGAGGTGGTGCAGGCACTGATACCCCCTGATGGACTGGACACCGCAAGGGTAGCCTCACAGGCGGTAGTGACAACCTTTGAGGAGGGGCTGCGAACGGCCCTTAAAGACGATACATGGCTACAGACAAACTCAAAGCTGCTAACCCGACGGGATGGGCTCGCCTGGTACGGCGGTAGGTTATACGTACCACCACCGCTGCGCGGCCAGGTGCTCCATCGGTGCCATGATTCTAAACACGCAGGACACTACGGCTTCCTGAAAACATTGCACTTGGCACGCCGGCAGTTTTGGTGGCCAAAAATGCGGACAGAGATAGAAACCTACGTGAAGGAATGTCCGGTGTGTGTTATGACCAAACCCCGGACTGGGAAGCCCATGGGACTGTTACAGCCAGTAGCTGAACCAAACCACCCCTGGCAAGACATCGCTATGGACTTCATAGTCGAACTCCCCAACAGTCGGGGATATACCGTCATTTGGACCGTCGTGGACCTGTTCTCTAAACAGGCCCACTTCGTGCCGTGTAAGGGGCTACCATCTGCCCAAAGATTAGCTCGCATGTTCCTCACCCAAGTGTACCGACTCCACGGCGCTCCAAGACGAATCATCTCGGACCGCGGGGTGCAGTTCACAGCCCTTTTTGGCGCAACTTTGTACGCCTGTTGGGGTCCTCCCAAGGACTCAGTTCGGCGTACCACCCGAGCATGAACGGAGCAGCGGAGTGGGCGAACGCAGCAGTGGAGCGCTACCTCAGGAGCTACGTGTCGTATCAACAAACCGATTGGGTGGACTGGGTGGTATTCACGGAGGTGGCGTACAACAACGCCATACACAGTAGCACAGGGTTCACCCCATTTCGGGTTGCCTCTGGGAGGGATTTCGTTCCCATGCCAGAATGCAGTGCCCAGGGCTCTCCCCCCTGCAAGCCAGGGGAGTGGTTAACTCGTGTAAGCGAGGTGTGGGCTACAGTACGGGAGGCCTTGGAAAAGGCGAGGCAAACAGCCAAACTACAGGCTGACAAAAAGAGGGCGGGTCATATACCGTTCAAGGTGGGGGACCTGGTATATCTATCCACGAAATACATTCGGCTCCAGGTCCCCTGCCGTAAATTGGCCCCAAAATATATAGGTCCCTTTAAAATAGTCCACGTGATTAACCCAGTAACCGTACGGCTAAGCCTCCCGCGGTTTCTGGGTAGAGTGCATCCATTGTAGTATTCCATTGTAGCCTACTAAGGTTGGCGACCCCCAAGCATTCTGCCAAGCCCCCAGGGCCCATAATACCCGATCAGTACGAGGTACAGGACATCCTAGATTCCCGAGAAAGGAGGGGCGTGGTTTCCTACCTAGTGTTATGGAAAGGGTATCCATTGTCGGAAGCAATGTGGGTACAGGACAAGGAGGTGCATGCTCCTCGCTTAGTTAGGCGGTTTCATTGCAAGTATCCAAACAAACCCAAAGGGCAGGTAAGAGGTGTGCGTGGGATGGGATAGGACCGTTACCATAACCCTACTGTGCTTGCCTTCCAGGGGGACCTCTGGTAGGGGGAGCAGCATGTCAAGCCCTGCGAGGCTCCCGCGCCTCCCGACGCCCGTAAAAGCCACCCGCCGTACTCACCGCCGGCCGGAACGCTTCTGAAAACCCCGTTGATCTCTCCACCCTCAGG